>BPTQ01000005.1:336814101-336821601 GCA_019973895.1 Chrysanthemum seticuspe | reverse complement strand
CCGTCACACCGACACCCAAACAGTAAGATGAGCTACTATATTTGTATGATGATACGACTCACCGTCACCACAACTACCGTCGCCACCATCTTCCGTCGTGCAACCACTGCATCAATCTTTACTCCGCCACCATCACACCGCCGCCGATCAAATGCGGTTCATTCACAAAAGCTACATCATCAGATGATCTTCTTTAGGTAAGCTAATTATATGTAACATTTTTAATTATATAATTTATATAAAATTATTTATTTATTTATTTTAATGCTTAGTTATTTATAACAAATTTGACAAAAAAAATGCATAAAAATTATGTTTATTAAAGTTGCACAGCAGGTGTTTGATAAAATGTCTGAGTAAGATTTTATAACTGTGATGCACTAATTTAAAGCGTATGTGCTTGTTAATGAAGGACATGATATCTTAGTACATCTGTGCGTAAATTTGCAGCATCTGATTGCACGTTAGGACATCGGTTTGTTTTAGTGCATCTGTGTTTGTAATTGGCATTGCTGCATCACGTTAAAGGTTTATGTGTTTATTGCATTATTGAACATCTTAGAGCATCAGTAGGTATGATTAGTGCATCGTTAGACACATTAGGGCATCTTAGTACATCTGTGCATAAATTTGTAGCATCAGATTGCATGTTAGGGCATCAGGTTGTTTTAGTGCATATGTGTTTGTAATTGCTGCATCACGTTAAAGGTTTGTGTGCTTAGTACATCATTGAACATATTAGAGCATCAGTGGGTATGATTAGTGCATTGTTAGACACATTAGGGCATCTTAGTACATTTGTACATAAATTTGCAGCATCAGATTGCATGTTAGAGCATCAGGTTGTTTTAGTGCATATGTGTTTGTAATTGCTGCATCACGTTAAAGGTTTGTGTGTTTAGTGCATCATTGAACATATTAGAGCATCAAAGGGTATGATTAGTGCATTGTTAGACACATTAGGCCATCATTGTATGTTTAGTGCATCAATGAACACATTAGGGCACAACTTTTTTTGGGTCCCATGAAGTTCCGACATTGTTTTCAAGTGATTTTACTCTGTAGTTGCTTGTTTATTTGTACAACAAGTAATTCACAACATATCATGTTATGGTTTTATCTTTTAAGGTGTTGTTACGGTTGTAGTTTTTTAGGGCGTTGAGAGTATGATGTATCTTTTATATATGAAATGGTTGCTATCATTTGTTCACCTTGCAAGAGTTTGTTTATATTTTCAGATAAAGAAGGTGAATCCTAAAGAGCTGAATCCTTACTTCAGGAATCATGGAAGTGGCTATCCGGAAGAAGAGGGTGATGGAGCCAAATCTAAAGATAGTAATCTTCTCTCAACTTCAATAGTAGGAGACGGAGGTGCAAGCTGGAGACTTAAAGCTATGAAGCGTTTATAGATTTTTTCAAAAGTGATTTATGTCACAGGTTAGTGGCCTACTATTTTAAAAACTTGTTTTTTGTGAAAATTTGCCATATATGTCATAGGTTAAATGTCTGCACATGTGTTGATATCAGTTGGTTGCATTAGGTAATTTATGGATTTTTTTCTTTTTTATGTGTTGATATCAGGATATAATTGAGTGTTCTCCTAGTAATGGTTTATAATTTTGGTTCCTTACTCACAAGTTACAACTGGACTATTACTTTCAGTATGTTCCCAAAGTCTACGCGCGAAACGTTTTCAAACAAGCTTTATCAGACCTTCAGAAATCACAAACGCTTTGTGAAGCCTAAGTCGTCATGTACAAAATTCACAATCGCACATTATGCTGGATAGGTTTGCGTTCCAGTTATATTATGTTAATAGAAGTTGTAAAACTCTCTACTTAGTTGTAAGTTTATTGTAATTTCAGGTGCAATACCAATCTAATCAACTTCTTGACAACAATAAAGGATATGTTGTCCCTAAACACCAAGACTTGTTGGGTTAGTCCATATGTCCATTTGTACCTTTTCCCTCCAATTACCGAAGAGTCTCCCAGTTCCTCCAAGTTTTTTTTAATTGGGTCTCATTTTTTAGGTATATTTAGTCGTTATTGTTAGTGTATTATGTACATCTAAATAGAAATGGCGATGTTAGATGCCTATATTTGGAAGTTTCTTCATTGGATCAAAACAATAACTTTTTGGTTTATGTATGCTACTAACATGTTCGGTACACTAACATGTTACTACTTTTGATGCAGTTGCAAATGCAACAATTGATGGAGATACTAAGTGCAACGGAACCTCACTATATCAGATATCCTCTTTGTTGACATTTGCCTAACTGTGCAGGTCAGCACTTCGTTCATTTTAGCGGTGGGTGGTACTGGTGTCTTTAGAGCATACTTGGTCAGGTCCAAGTTTTTCATATATGCCATTTTTGTGGTTCCCATTGAATAAACCTAACCTTATTCTGATGGTAAACAGAATTCGTGGTGTTTACTCGGTGTAATAGAGCAGATTCGGTTTTTAGTGAGTGTCATAGTGATAGTGATGATACACATGAATATTTTAGTGCATCAGCATGTATGTTTAGTGCATCAACGTGTGTATTTAGTGCATCCACTTCTAAAATCATTTGCACAAATTGGACCTCAAGGTGCTCTTGGTGCTTCAAAGCTTTTGAAACCTTTTTCTGAAGTAGTTGATTCTTTATGGATTTTGATATTATTCTCAGTTTTAAATAAGCGTACAAATTGTGTTCTTAGAAAATGGTTTTGTTTGGATGTTTTTTGAAACAACTAGAGATCTGAACCACTTGATATCAGTTATGATGTCTGCTGTAACTTGTTGTCTTTGATTCCTGGGTCAACTCAACTATGTCCTCAGAAGTTAGCACTGAATCTAGTTCCATTCCCGCTGATTCATTTCTTCATGGTGGGATTTGCTCCATTGAAGTCACGTGGGTCTCAGCAATACCAAGCGTTGATTGTTCCCAAAAGAAGAATGCAGAGGTAAATTGATAACTTATACGATCTTTTTGTATAAATTAAGGGCATCTGTATTTTCTTATTGGTGCATATACAATGAAACAAAAATAGTGAATCAATAAAGTATGTACATAAATTACTAAAACTATAAATTAAGGGCATCTGTTTTGAATAGTTGGTGCATATGTTTTGTATAAAGTAAGGGTGAGCGATTTGTATGATTGAAAAATCTAAGGGCATATGTGATAATTTTGTATAATCTAAGTGCATATGTGTCGATTTGTATGACTGATATATCGATTTGTATAAATGGTAAATCTAATGGCATATGTGTTGATATTGTATAATCTAAGGGCACATGTGTGAATTTGTATGATTGGTAAATCGATTTATATGATTTGTATGATTTTGTGTAATCTAAGTGTATCTGTGTTGTATAGTTGGTGCATCAAATGCTATAATTTAAGAGCAATTGTTTGTATGATTGATAAATCAATTAAATATAATTAGAAAAGTCTTAGTTATTTAAGGTAATATGTTTGTATCATTGGTGTATATGCTATGTATGATTAGTGCGTAATTGAATCAATAGAATATGTACATCGATTGAAGCATGATATTATAGAATATAAGGGCATCTGTTTTATGCAGTTGGTGCATCTGTTTTGTTTAATTGATGCATCTGTTTTGTTTAATTGGTGAATCTGTTTTGAATGATTAGTGCAGTCAATTTCAAAAAAAAGGGGATCATTTTGTATAATTGATACGTTGTTTATTAAAAAATGATGCAGGAAATGAAGATGGATATATAAAAAAAACTTTGTCAATCACAGCTGGCTTACAAGGACAGCTTGATGAGATTCTCCATATGGCAGCAATAACTTACCCTAAAGATGAGGAAATTGACAATCTAATTGGGTTAAGAAATGAAAGCATTCAAGTCGGGGAAATTAGTAGAGAAGCATATAAAGTCTCGGAATGTAATATGGAACAATTCAATGTACATATCACACCTTTATTACTTCAAATAATATGTCCATTGTTAACGCAGTGATAGCGAAATTGTGTTGATAACAATTTAAGTAACTTAATAAAGGAATTAACGATGTTTTATCCATTTGAACATACTCGAGATGACTTCAACCCCTGTTATGTTTTGGTTAAATCTTCCGGTAAAAGTTATAATTACTTTATGCACCATCAGTTTTGACTCATTATACCATGATTCTACACCATTTTTTTCTGGCACGTAATATTTTCTGATAAACATACATATATCACCACTTTAAGCATTAAAATTAAAACATCAAAGCTAAATACAAAAAGTCGTAATATAATCATCACACACTACCAAGTGTCATTTCTCAGATTGGTTTATTGACCCTACCAAGTATGGTAAACCCATGTACTCAACTCATTTTTTAAACCACACATAACATTCAAAAATGCTATGTAAAAGGCAGAGAATGATCAAGAAATTCAAGACTTGTTGCCATTTCTTCAATATAAAGTTATAAAGTATAACAATATAAAAGTCATATTCGACACTTATCGAGAACTATAAATTACTTGAGGATGAAAGAGGAACAAAGACAAAAGGAAAAAATGAAGTAAAAATGCGGCACATTAAAGCAAAAAAAGTCAAAACTAACCGAACCAACACAATAAGACACTGGTGGTATAATACAACCTCTCTCAAATGTACATGACAGTAGCAGCTAAAACCAACTGTTCTTTAGCATCAATTATTTCAACCTTAAATTTAAGCCCACTTTCAAACTCATTATAAGACCCTGAAAACCCCGAGTCGGGTATGGACCACCTGATTAGTAGTTGTTTTACCATAGCTATTGTGACTGATGATGTCGTTTTGGCTGGCCTTGACACCCACCATCCCTATGGTTCTATTGCAGTTGATGATCATGTGAGATCCCCGTTTAAGATTGGTAGTAATTTAGATAGTTCAAAGCATCTCCACCGTAGCTCTGTGAAGGCTGCTAATCTTGCGTGTACCAACTTGGCTACTGATTTTGACCCTGAAAACTGCAATATGTGTTATGCACAGCTTTGAAACTGGCTCCTTGAACCCACATTGCTGAGTTATCGCTCTGTAAAATGTTGCAAGAATACACGTCAATAAATAGAAATTAAGGGCTTCATGGATTCAATTTCATGAAGAAATAAGAAACCCATTTACTTATGAATGGGGCTATTCAAGATATTTTTATCCCTAACACGTACAAAAGTTTTGCTAAAAAACGTAAGAATTAGAAGAGTGTATATCATTGCATTTTGGGGAAATTATCTCATTGAGTGTTGCAATACCCAAATACTAAGAAAATAGCAACCGATGCAAAAATAATCTTACGTTGTATTATCAACCTCAACTCGTTTATCACCTATACTAATTCCAGAAAACTCTATCAGCAAAAGATACTTTCCTCTAGATTCAACAACTTCCATCCACAGGGATCATTTTTCTCAATAACAAGCGCATCGTATATTAGTACCATAACATATTTTCAAAAGTCTTATGCATAATAATAACATATGTTTAGGTCAACAAATATTAGTGAATCATAATGTATATTTTAGGGCATCCGTTTGTTAACAACTAGTGCATAACTGTTATTTATGTCGGTGCATATAAATATAAACATAATCTTAAAAAAAATCAGTAAAATGTTCTATTGAATCATTCAACAAGTCACAGTGTAAAAATCAGTGCATCACAATTATAAAATTTTATTTAGGCATTTTATCAAACACCTTGTGTGCAGTTTTTGCAAGCATGTTTCTGAAGTATTTTTTTCTTAAATTTACTTCAAATAACTAACATATACAGTGTATCATGTCACAAAACAATACCATAACTCACAATGAACAATAATTCGTGCAATTAAACACTAACAAACACGTATGTAACGTTTCCATCTGCATTTAAAAAGCAAAAATAATATTACTGTAATCAAAATCAGTTAAATAACTTACTTTAATATTCGATTTGAGAAATTATGACGAGATGATTAAGTGAATCTAATAATAAACCATACATATTGTGTTGATTTGAATGAATATAATCATGAGATGAAAGAAGAAGAAAATGGTGAAAAAAATGAGAGGAGCGTGCGTTCAGAGAAAAAGGGGAAAAGGAAGACCAAAAAATGAAAAGAAATACGTTTTATATATGATAATTAAAAAGTTACAAAACAACCTTTGGAAAATTTACAAAGTAACAAAGTGGTCCATGTAGTTAGGGAGAAAAAAAATGAGGGGAAGAGGGGGTGATCTAACGGTTGAGATCACTTCTCTCACTTTTCTCTTGAGATCAACTTTTTAAATGATCCAATGAATATATATATATATATATATATATATATATATATATATATATATATATATATATATATATATATATATATATATATATATATATATATATATGTATATAGGGAAGGGATCGGGTGCGTTCCAGCTTTAAAGTACGGATGGTACGGATGAATGTCAGCCGCACGATCAAGCGTCCATCTGATCTACGTTAAAAAAAATGCGGTGGCATTTTCGTAATTAATCTATATTATTATAATATCAGTGTAGATCATAATAACAAAACATACAAAAACATAAACTAAAAAAAAAATCAAAAAAAAAATCTAAAAAAAATGATTTCATCAAGTTTAAGATTTGCAGAAATAAACGAAGGTAAGTTTCTTAATTTCGAATTTAAGAATTTTTTTATGATAGTTAGTCTGATATTAGGGATATCTGATGATAGATAATCTGATAATAAGAATATTGCTATTCTGATATAATTCAAACTGAAGATAGCTATTCTGATATTAACATAATTAATTTTTTTCTTAAGATACTTATTCTGATATTAATTTTAACTAAAGCTTTCTAATATGATATTAAGATATTTCCATTCTTATTAATATTTTTATTAAATGAATATAGCTAATTTAACATTAACACAATAAAAAATTCTTAAAAATTTTATTCAGATATTTAGATATTTTCGTTTTCGTTTTCATTTTTATTCTGATATTAACGGTGTCTGAAAGTGAAGTTAATAAGGTTCTGTTATAAATATACTGATTAAAAATTTCTTAACATTTTTTATTCAGATATTAATTGTAATAAATTATTTTTATAATTATTCTTACCTTTATAGAATTATAGTATAATCTTTCGAAATCAATTTTAATTATAGTCTTATTCATAGAATTCTTTTTTTAATTAATACAATTATAGTCTTATCGATAGAAGTCAAACTTAATATAGTCTTATCGTTATAAGAATAATAGTCTAATAGATAGTAGTCTATAGGGATTATAGTCTGATTGATAGTATTTTTTTAAGAATTTAAGCTTTAATTCTTTGAATGGAAGCAAATAAAGACGTTTAGAATTTGAACTACTTTAGTAAAAAAAATCTAAAAAAAAAACTAAAAAAAAAATCAAATACAAAAACATACAAAACAATAATACTAGATGTGACTATAATATTATTATATCTAATTAATGCTTTTACGGTGGCGTAAAAAAAATTGCATCTAGTCTACCTGCGAACT
>BPTQ01000005.1:336731689-336790194 GCA_019973895.1 Chrysanthemum seticuspe | reverse complement strand
TTAGTTCAAGTGGCCCGTATAAAAAGTTTTGCTGTTCGGCAAACATATCGCCTCAACATCATTTAATAAATGCTTACAAGTTTGAACCGGCTTTGAGTAAAAAGACGTGTTGTTAATCGGTTTTGGTGGTAGAAATTGGGAATAATAGAAATATAAGCTCTGGAAAACCTGCTTTTGAGGACTTGACTTTGAAGATCTATAGCTATGTTTGAAAGGTTTTGGCAGCTCAAGCAAGAGATTGCTAGCTGCATGTGGTAAAATGCTGAAAATAATTTACTACAACTCCGCTATACAAACGGCTTGTCGTTTTGAAAAATATGCCCGGTGAACTTGATTTTACTAGAAGACATTTCGTTCCAAAAAGTTTCACAACCTCGTTAAAAACAGCCCTCAACATGGTCGATACAGCTACCGTAACACTTGTATCGTAGAAATAATATAGTTTTTCAGAAAATAATAGTTACGGCAAGTTTATGAAAACGTGCATATCTTTGTCGTTTCAAATCCGTTTTCTACGTATAATACGTCCTTAGCTTCGTATCAAAGTAAACTAATATATTTTTGATAAGTCGAAATAATTTGTGAAGCTTAAGGCTCATTTTTGACTCGTACAAGAAAAATATAGTATGCTGAAATTTCTGAAAATACAAATTTCGTCGTCAAACTTGTAAAATCCATAACTTTTTCGTTATAACTCCGTTTTTATCCGTTCAAGCGGCCACGGATTCGTTTTAAAGTATATTTTCTAAATATCAAGGCCAAAATGTCGTACCAACTGTCGGTTTTTCCAGAAAATCGAAACAAGGACAGAACCTATTTTATACGTATTGAAAATAGTTTTTCTCGGACAAAACCTATTCTAATCCCTTCAAATCAACTCCAAAGCTAATCTAATCCTACCATACACCTTCTTAGGGTGTCATGGGTTCCTAGACATCATCAAGACCAAAGAATACCAAGGGGATATTTATAGGATGACCATATATATATATATACTCTAAAATCATGTAAAAATGGTATAAATCACATATGTCTTGCATGTTGCTCCAAAAATGAAAAGATACACATGAAATGAAAAGGAAACATGAAATATGAAAGAAACATGCTTACAAATGAATGTGATGAGGTGCAAGTAACAAGGTTAAACTTAAATACTCTTGGTTTTTATTTCAAAACCTAATAAAGAGTATAAACTAGATTGATTAAACACTTGAGAAAATTTTTGATGATGATCCCTTGTGGGCTTGATGTAGAACCGGTTGAAGGAGAACAAAAGAAGAGAGAAAATGTTTTACTAATACTTGGTGAAATGAGATACATGAATGAATAATGGAAGTAAGACTTATTTGTATAAGTGTAGAGACATGTAATAAATGAACCATACATCAATTAATACTAACCCTCCCCCTTGGTCGGCCAAGGGGGGAGGGACTTAGATATTTTATTTTATTTTTTTTCAAATACAATGTATATTGTGTAAATTTTGTGTAATTTGTAAGAAAAGGTAAGTAAAGTGTAGATAATTGTAACTTTTTGGTACAAGTAAGTTTTTGATAGGTTAAAATAGAATGTAATGATATAATAGAAAATTGTAAAAATACATTCCTTGTGAAATTTGAGTGATAAAAATAATTATCGTATAATTTTTAAGAAAACGTCGTAATAATTTAACTTTAACGATTTATGTACCAAATAAATTTGAAACACTAGGAGAACTAAAAATATAGTTTTTATAAACTAATGTAAGTTTAAAAATACATCGGGATCATTTTTGAAAGTAACGGATTAAATATTCAAATTAATAACTCACGCGATAACGTTTATTTAATATAAAAATTACGCGATAAATGTGAAATGAAATGTCATGAATGAACTATCATGATGCAAATGATGTCAATGAAATGTAGACTAAACTTAGTCCATATGAAATGTACGTGATGTTATGATCATGAATTCGCCGCTAAACCTTTAAGGTTACGCGAATTTGGAACAAGTAAACCAAGTTTACGATAAATGTTGAAATAGTGAGGCATAAATTGTTTCGAGAAATGACCTGAAAGTACGGGTTGTCACAGAATTGACGGTTCATGAAAAGGGCAATTTGGGATCTAAAGCCTTAGGCTAAGCTGCGTAATATTCTAGGTCAAAATTTTTGGTGTGGTCCTTAAAGCATCTAGGTATGATGTATCTTAGAACATATCAATCAAAGGGCATAGTATGCATAGAATGCAGAATTTTAGTAATTAAATCATTTAAGTAAAAATGAGCATGTATCTTCCCCCAAAACAGTTATAAAACAAGTAAAAGTAGGGGCTATGAAACTCACCTTGGCAATGTGCAATATGAAGTCTAAAGGGAAATCAAATCAAGGAGTGATAGTGCACGGCTCCGACACGCAACCTAATTAAGTACGGCATATTTAGTCTTCATGTTTAAGACTCGATAAAGTTTAACTGACTTTATAGATTTTAAATGTTTTGGTTGTTGTTGTTGTTGTTGTTGTTGTTGTTGTTGTTTGTGTGGCATTGTTTATCTTAAACAATTTACAAAGACTTCGATGAATTTCGGCTTAGGAAAGATGACATGGAAGGAATCTCAAAGGGGGAATTTTGACTTTGGTTCAATGATGACTAAAAGATAATACTTGGAAGGGTACACGTAGAACAAGATATCAAGGATGAACAAGACTTCGATTTGATGGTAATCGAATGACGATCTACAGAAGGTATGTACATTTATTAAGACGTTAACGGATTTAGTGGACATCATGCAGGAAAGTGTATATATATATATAATTTATATATATGCTCATGTGTTCCAATATTGTTTAAAATAGATGTATTTATTCTAAAGGAAAGTTAGTCTTAACTAAGTTCTTCATGAGATTTGTATTAGGAAAATACATCTAAATAGTTTATATTTTGAAAAACTCTAGTTATGACTTATCCTATTTGGAATTTGTAAAATTGTAATACCTGCTTTTCAAGAAATATATTTTGTTTGCAAATGGTAAAATAAATTAAGTGTTCATAAAAATTAAGCATGATCCTAGTTTAATTTTCCTATTCATCCGGTTTGACTAAATGTCAAAAGTGGTATATCCTTAAGTTTGATATCCGGTTTCTAATAATTGAAAATGTATTTACGAGCTTATATCTCGTATAGAGTTAAATGTGATTAGATTGTGATAACTCAAGAAAATTAACTTGTTTTAATCGGTTCCTCATTTTAGTCCTTATTGTTGATGCTATGTATGTCGTGTGGAAGTTGGAAGGGTCGAACAAGATGGAAAGCGGGTCACGGATTATCTCGGATTGACAACAAGGTCGTACTTAGGTGTCGCTGTTGCAAACAAATTGCCCGGATGGGCTGCTCAGTCAGTGTTCTTCTTGGACTCAAACGAGTCATCCAATAGCTTCATTCTTAGGAAGTGGGCTTTGAGGCCCAAAGCAAGTTAACACAAACATTGATTTGGAAATTCATGATGTTATACAGTTTTTGACGCAAGAGTACGAATCAAGAACTCCAACAAGGGTCTAGAGTTAAGCACTTAACATAATGATGTTTATGAGTCTTTCTCGACCACCCCTTTACCTAGTGTTTAGATAGTGTATACTATACCCTCGGGGTGTACTCTTGGTGACTCGAAACAAAGGCTATACACCTCTTGAGTCTACTTTATATACTACTCCGTAAAAGCAAACATGACATACAAACTTAGATAAACATCCTTAAAGGAGCATAGAGGTTTGGACCGAGTCTCGTCTCGTGCTAGTCGGGTACGACCCGACTCAAGTTCAGACTCGATAGTTTTCTTGGGGGTGGTACGGATCCACACAACCAAGCAAAACAACCTCTTTGGGTAGGTTATTTTCACAGCCGAAAGTGACCAAAGTAATTTTTGAATAAGCCGAATAAGGTGATCAAGCTAATAGGCAGATTTATATGTATCGAAAGTGAACATGAGTTTTTAAGAGTCTTTCCACTTAGCCGAAAACAACATTAAGCTGTTAAGCAGATTTAATGAAGCCGAAAAAATAAGCTGATAAGGAATCTGATTAAGCTAAAAATTTAAGAAATCGAAATTGAATATTATCTGTCTTTCTCTTGCGTTAACAGCAACAACAACATACACCATTATCATCTTTTATTACTAATCCAAACAATACCAATTTGACATACAAAATTCAAATTATAAAAGATTAAATAATTAATTCATAATCCAAAGTTAACAAGTGTTACTCTTACAATAATAATTGGTGGGTCGAGAGTGATGATCCGAACAACGAGAACTCCAATTGAACAAGAACGAGGATGGATTTGAATAAAAATGAAGCTTGACTCGGACTCCTTAAACCTTGAATAACAAAACCCCTTTATCAATTTCAAGAAGCCCTTTGATTCATGAAACCCTAATTTCGTACAAACCCTAACTTGTGTGAGTGAGATTGTGAGAAGCTTGTGTGAACTCTCCTGTGGATGTGCGTCCATATGAAGGAAAACAAAGGGGAAACTTTGACCATCTCTTTCTTGTATTGTCTCGAGAAGAGGCCTCCATTTGACTAATCTAGCTGTCTTTCATGGTCTTTAGGGTCACGTGATGTTGTTTTGGAAGGAGACAATAGAAGGGGAAAATGAAAAAGGCAGGTTCTCTAGGTTGGGGAAGGAATAATCTATTTTGATGTTTGTCTTTCTGTTGGTGTCGACAAGAGAGAGGGAAGAACAGACAGAGTTGAAAACGTGGGAGAGAGAAGGAGGGATATAAGTTTATTTCTTTTGTTTTATTAAACAAAACAGTGTAACCGGTACCCCGTGTTTTGTCAAATCTTCGAGTAAACGTACCTTTCCGGTATCCGAAAAATATAAAAATTATATTTTTGGAAACGATTTCTTAAACGTAATAATATGACATTATTATTTCGTTGAATTTGGATTATAATTGTTTGCCGTTATTTAATTGGTGTCGGAATGCGTGCGGTGCCGTGACTTTCTGAATTCACGAGATAACTTCTCGTTTTCTTTCGTAAATTATTAGTGATTGATAAAAAAATGTATTTTTCTCTTATCTCAGTATTTATTTTTAGTTTTGTATGCTATTGCGCTGCAGTATGTGAAATAACTAATTGATTAAGCTTATGTATGCTTAAATTTTAACTTGGACAATAATAAGTTTCACAGACACTTAGTTGGCAAGTATCGTATGTGCGAAGTCTTATTTTTAAAAGAAACGAGATGACTTCTCGTTTTTAAATTTTTGGTATTGGTATTTTGTCAGAAAATAATTGATTTGAATTTTCAGACGTGATAAATATTATTATAATAATCCAAAATTTTTCGGGTTGTTATAGTCTACCCACCTTACAGGAGATCCGTCCCGGATCTCAGTTTACGTTACCCGATAGGGTGTCGGAAACGAGGTGATGGTATTTGGAATAAGTTTTGAGTTTTCCTCGGTTGTCCTAGGGTTTCCTCTTTGGGTATGGGTACCTAGGTGTTATGCAAGCAGCACATCCTCTATCTGAGGAACCATGATTGTCTGGGGTCGGTTCATTAGGTGAAGGTTCAAATTTTGATGTTAAGGTTCAAATTTTGATGTTATGAGGTTTCACTATTTTGTTAGTGTGGACACCTCTAACTTCTCATGATTTTATCAAAACGTACCCTTTTCTGGTGTTTAATGGTTCTAAAGTATATAGGTTTATTCTTAAGGTTCGCTAGGGGTTTGTGTGCTTTCCTCTTTAAAGGGGTGAAGAAACATTTGTTTTAAATTTTCTCTTTCGACTAAATGTTTATACAAGTTTGACTAAGACTAGATATCAAAATCGATAACGTGTAAAAATGACACATTTTCAAAAGATTGTAAAACTGGTTCCTAGTTATGGTGTGTATAAGAAAAATTTTGCGAAACTTTTAGTGTTTCAGCATTTTGTCTCATTTTAATGAGGGATTTGGAAAATATTATTGTCGGATTTTAAAAAGGGGAATTCTCAAATTTGGAAAATATATTGTAGCAAGAGTATGTAGCAGGATATAACATTTACTCATAGCTACGAGTAGGGTTTAGTTGTCTAAGTTGGGTAAGAATGGAGATTTAATAGTTGATGAACCTCATGGTTATCTATGGTTTTAGGTAGAGGTGTAGGATACATCCTAAGGTCAGGCTTAGCTATCAAGGAGGACATTGATCATTTCTGTTTATGGGGTATTAATTTAAAACGCATTTCGGGTAAATAAGTAACCAATAGAGTGGTTCAGGAATGTTTTTCAAAGTATTAAGGAACACTTTATTTTGGTAAGGTGTGGGTAGAATTGTAGTTTACTTTATGGTGTAATGGTAAGGTGGTAATTTGGTTAGTAGATTGATTCATGAAGTATTTTGGTTATAATGGTTTGAGGGATAATCGGAAATAGTTTGTATGACAACTCTTTTGTTTGTAGGAGAGTGACAAGGTAGGCACGGTTATTCTTAAAAGGTATGTGGAGCTTCTAGGTTTTTAAATTCTCAAGGTAAGGCGTAAAGTTTTCAAGTTTCAGTGGGATTATAGGTCCTTTATCGTGCTCTTCTAGATCTTGCCAAAGGTTTATTGTATTTTCTCATAGGTGCTATTGAAAGGTTGCTCCTAGAGTGGTTTGATTGTCCATGGAGTGTAAGGTGTGGGGTAGGAGTGACTATAACATAACCCGATTGTGATATGGAATTATAAAGTTTATGATTAAGAAGTAGTATGACGCCAGTGAGTGGCTTATGATTAAGAAATATTGCGATGCCAGTGAGTGGCTTATGACTAAGGAATGCCAGTGAGTGACTTGCGATTAAGGAATGTCAGTGAGTGACTTGTGTTTAGGAAATGCCAGTGAGTGGTTTATGATTAGGGTATGCCGGTGAGTGGCTTGTGATTATGGTATGCCAGTGAGTGGCTTGTGTTTAAGGGATAGTGTGACGCCAATGTGTGGCTTTAGTGTAACCGTCAATGTGTGGTTTATTGAAATGTTACATGCTTATCAAAATATTATCATCTTCTCTATGGGCATAAAGCTATTATAACTATCCTAAGTACTGCAAAATTCACCTCTGAGTCGGACATATGTGATCAGGCTATGTCCCACTGTCCCTGGTTGAATATAGGTGATCAGTCTATATTCACCCGAGGTTCAATGAATTTTGAAATACTTAGCTTAGTTACGCTAGTAATATGTCACAATACTTTTAAAGGTTGTCTTGAAGGTTTAGAACAGTTATTCTCTTTATGTGAGGGAAAAGGTGTAGTGTTGTGATACGTAAGTATACGTATAGGGAAAGTAATTATAACCTACAATGAAACTAGGTGAGCAGTGATAAAACATGTATCTTATCAAGTATGATCTCAGCATGATCATAAGTGAGGCATCAGCTTGGCAGGCAGGCACGTGTCGGTCATAGGGTTTAGTTTTTGTAAAAGTGGTTATAGTCTAGGTTATAAAAATACCCAGTTCTCTATAACCTAGGCTCTGATGCCAATCTGTAACACCCCCAAAAATGACTCAGCGGAAGCATACAAGTGTTGGGGTGCTACTAAATTGGTATCACAACATAAGCATAGAACAACGGATTTTTATAAATAAACTTTTATTCATTTCTTGAAAACAATGTTTACATTATTGAATAGTGCGGAAAATGGCCCATTATAAATAAATGGTCCCAATACATAAATCAGAGTCGTCTATGACCATGCCATGCCTTTGCCTTGCGCCTCCAAAGATAAGCTATCTCCTCAAAAACCTGAAGATACATGCTAAAAGGGGTCAGCTTACGCTGGTGAGTTCATAGATTTATTTAAAAAGGAATTCAGTACACTGTTTCAGCGTTGGTTTTTGATGATCATTACATCTACGTAATGTCATAAAGTTTATGGTTTCAATTCATAAAAGGGTTTCATAAAAGAGATTTCAATAGTGGACCATAAGTAGGGTATATGTACATTACAACGAATATAATGTCATATACATTTTTAAGTCTATTACGCTAGCACTAAGTTCATGCAACCGAAACTACGACAGTTCATGTATGCACAAGGAAGTCATACAAATAAGGAGCCCATGGCGAGTGTTTATCCCAATACACTCGGTCCCGACATGCTATATGTTTCGCCTTGACCCAAGCGGGGTCAACCGAACAGAGGAGTCACCCTCAATAGATCTATTTATAACATTCGCGCTTCCCAGCAGGAATTGACGGTTCATGAAAAGGGCAATTTTGGATCTAAAGCCTTAGGCTAAGCTGCGTAATATTCTAGGTCAAAATTTTTGGTGTGGTCCTTAAAGCATCTAGGTATGATGTATCTTAGAACATATCAATCAAAGGGCATAGAATGCAGAATTTTAGTAATTAAATCATTTAAGTAAAAATGAGCATGTATCTTCCCCCAAAACAGTTATAAAACAAGTAAAAGTAGGGGCTATGAAACTCACCTTGGCAATGTGCAATATGAAGTCTAAAGGGAAATCAAATCAAGGAGTGATAGTGCACGGCTCCGACACGCAACCTAATTAAGTACGGCATATTTAGTCTTCATGTTTAAGACTCGATAAAGTTTAACTGACTTTATAGATTTTAAATGTTTTGGTTGTTGTTGTTGTTGTTGTTGTTGTTGTTTGTGTGGCATTGTTTATCTTAAACAATTTACAAAGACTTCGATGAATTTCGGCTTAGGAAAGATGACATGGAAGGAATCTCAAAGGGGGAATTTTGACTTTGGTTCAATGATGACTAAAAGATAATACTTGGAAGGGTACACGTAGAACAAGATATCAAGGATGAACAAGACTTCGATTTGATGGTAATCGAATGACGATATACAGAAGGTATGTACATTTATTAAGACGTTAACGGATTTAGTGGACATCATGCAGGAAAGTGTATATATATATAATTTATATATATGCTCATGTGTTCCAATATTGTTTAAAATAGATGTATTTATTCTAAAGGAAAGTTAGTCTTAACTAAGTTCTTCATGAGATTTGTATTAGGAAAATACATCTAAATAGTTTATATTTTGAAAAACTCTAGTTATGACTTATCCTATTTGGAATTTGTAAAATTGTAATACCTGCTTTTCAAGAAATATATTTTGTTTGCAAATGGTAAAATAAATTAAGTGTTCATAAAAATTAAGCATGACCTAGTTTAATTTTCCTATTCATCCGGTTTGACTAAATGTCAAAAGTGGTATATCCTTAAGTTTGATATCCGGTTTCTAATAATTGAAAATGTATTTACGAGCTTATATCTCGTATAGAGTTAAATGTGATTAGATTGTGATAACTCAATAAAATTAACTTGTTTTAATCGGTTCCTCATTTTAGTCCTTATTGTTGATGCTATGTATGTCGTGTGGAAGTTGGAAGGGTCGAACAAGATGGAAAGCGGGTCACGGATTATCTCGGATTGACAATAAGGTCGTACTTAGGTGTCGTTGTTGCAAACAAATTGCCCGGATGGGCTGCTCAGTCAGTGTTCTTCTTGGACTCAAACGAGTCATCCAATAGCTTCATTCTTAGGAAGTGGGCTTTGAGGCCCAAAGCAAGTTAACACAAACATTGATTTGGAAATTCATGATGTTATACAGTTTTTGACGCAAGAGTACGAATCAAGAACTCCAACAAGGGTCTAGAGTTAAGCACTTAACATAATGATGTTTATGAGTCTTTCTCGACCACCCCTTTACCTAGTGTTTAGATAGTGTATACTATACCCTCGGGGTGTACTCTTGGTGACTCGAAACAAAGGCTATACACCTCTTGAGTCTACTTTATATACTACTCCGTAAAAGCAAACATGACATACAAACTTAGATAAACATCCTTAAAGGAGCATAGAGGTTTGGACCGAGTCTCGTCTCATGCTAGTCGGGTACGACCCGACTCAAGTTCAGACTCGATAGTTTTCTTGGGGGTGGTACGGATCCACACAACCAAGCAAAACAACCTCTTTGGGTAGGTTATTTTCACAGCCGAAAGTGACCAAAGTAATTTTTGAATAAGCCGAATAAGGTGATCAAGCTAATTGGCAGATTTATATGTATCGAAAGTGAACATGAGTTTTTAAGAGTCTTTCCACTTAGCCGAAAACAACATTAAGCTGTTAAGCAGATTTAATGAAGCCGAAAAAATAAGCTGATAAGGAATCTGATTAAGCTAAAAATTTAAGAAATCGAAATTGAATATTATCTGTCTTTCTCTTGCGTTAACAACAACAACAACATACACCATTATCATCTTTTATTACTAATCCAAACAATACCAATTTGACATACAAAATTCAAATTATAAAAGATTAAATAATTAATTCATAATCCAAAGTTAACAAGTGTTACTCTTACAATAATAATTGGTGGGTCGAGAGTGATGATCCGAACAACGAGAACTCCAATTGAACAAGAACGAGGATGGATTTGAATAAAAATGAAGCTTGAATCGGACTCCTTAAACCTTGAATAACAAAACCCCTTTATCAATTTCAAGAAGCCCTTTGATTCATGAAACCCTAATTTCGTACAAACCCTAACTTGTGTGAGTGAGATTGTGAGAAGCTTGTGTGAACTCTCCTGTGGATGTGCGTCCATATGAAGGAAAACAAAGGGGAAACTTTGACCATCTCTTTCTTGTATTGTCTCGAGAAGAGGCCTCCATTTGACTAATCTAGCTGTCTTTCATGGTCTTTAGGGTCACGTGATGTTGTTTTGGAAGGAGACAATCATAGAAGGGGAAAATGAAAAAGGCAGGTTCTCTAGGTTGGGGAAGGAATAATCTATTTTGATGTTTGTCTTTCTGTTGGTGTCGACAAGAGAGAGGGAAGAACAGACAGAGTTGAAAACGTGGGAGAGAGAAGGAGGGATATAAGTTTATTTCTTTTGTTTTATTAAACAAAACAGTGTAACCGGTACCCCGTGTTTTGTCGAATCTTCGAGTAAACGTACCTTTCCGGTATCCGAAAAATATAAAAATTATATTTTTGGAAACGATTTCTTAAACGTAATAATATGACATTATTATTTCGTTGAATTTGGATTATAATTGTTTGCCGTTATTTAATTGGTGTCGGAATGCGTGCGGTGCCGTGACTTTCTGAATTCACGAGATAACTTCTCGTTTTCTTTCATAAATTATTAGTGATTGATAAAAAAATGTATTTTTCTCTTATCTCAGTATTTATTTTTAGTTTTGTATGCTATTGCGCTGCAGTATGTGAAATAACTAATTGATTAAGCTTATGTATGCTTAAATTTTAACTTGGACAATAATAAGTTTCACAGACACTTAGTTGGCAAGTATCGTATGTGCGAAGTCTTATTTTTAAAAGAAACGAGATGACTTCTCGTTTTTAAATTTTTGGTATTGGTATTTTGTCAGAAAATAATTGATTTGAATTTTCAGACGTGATAAATATTATTATAATAATCCGAAATTTTACGGGTTGTTATACTTAGCAACGCCATTCTTCTCATGCTTGTAACATAAAGATTTTTGACTTGCCACCACTAAATCGCCTATCCAACCAAACCCTTTGTTTCCCTACCGTAAGCCTAACATTACAACCCTTTAAAAGACCTCTTAGATAGTTTTTCTTAAGTGCTTATGCCAAAGCGATGGAGGTTTGATCTAGTCTCAAGCCTATGATAATCTATGTACTAGGACCGGTTAATGAATGTTGATCTTCCATTTCCAATTTGACACCCGAGAGATGAGAGTATCCAAACACCACTTGTGAGGTGCTAGTATGTAATTTCCATGCTTGTTATGACTTTTGCGGGGCTTATACTTGTTTTGAATTGTTCTAAACCAATGCTTCATGCCCCCTAACTTATAAATTAATTGGCTAAAAGCACATTTGCTTGAGGACAAGCAAATACCAAGTGTAGGGATATTTGATAAGGATTTAAAAGGTACACTTTTAAGGGGTCATTTAAGCCCTTAATCGCCCACTTTTATATCCGTTACTGCTTAATTTCGTTCCTTTTCACTTTTTAGGTCTCTAGAAGGCAAAATACTTGAATGACACTTATTTGGACGAAAAGGCGTGAATATGTGTTGTTAAGTTATAGGAATGGGTTGTCATTCTTATATGAGAGTCTGTAAGTGTCCTAAGGGACTGAGATGAGAGACGTCACCCTCATCCTTTGTACTTCAATGTTTTTGGTGTAATGCATTTTACCAGGGTGAAAAATCCCTTTCACCAAAAAAAGCCGTGAATATGTGAAGAAAATGGCTAAAGTCAAGATCAAGACACTCAAGCTGCTGGAAACGTACCCGACGACGTCACAGATAAAAGGCGACGCCGTCTCTCTAATTGCGATGGCTCAGAAGTGAAATTGCTATTTTGTACCTGACGGCGTCAGGCTTTAAAGAATAGGGGGTGACAAATGAGACGGCCTAGATCCAGATTCAGACGGCGTCAGAAGATGAAGCCGACTGCGTCACAACCCCAACGTGACGCCATCACAAAGTTGACTTGGCCAAGACGAAACCCTAATGGCGGCGATCCGACGGCGTCAAAATTAAAGAGTGACGCCGTCGCAGTTGTAACTCTATATATAGAAATCGAATTTTTAGACTTTTAGGAGGTAGAATTGTGGAGTAAAACCTAAAAATGATTTTTGGTTGTCTTGGGCAGTATCTTAGGGTTCTCATACCCTATTGTACAACAAGATAAGTAATCTACTTCATTGATTTCATTATGTCTTCGATTGTATGTGTGTATGCTTGCATGTTTACCATGTCTGGCTAATTTACTTGTGTGTTTGCCTAGATCTATGAAACCTAGTTATTGAATATTGATCGGTTGTCTCTTCTCTTAATTGTAATTGGCTTAGGATTGCAATAGGCCATCGTTGTGTTTTTAATGCTTGAGTAATCTTGTGAACATTAGTTTATAATCGCCTAGAGTTATTGTAGGCTAAAAATCCAAAGATAACCTTAGAGTTAGTTTATGAATCCTAGAGATTTTGTAGGCAATAACCTTAAGGCATCCTCAAAGAGTTAGAGAAAAAAGCATACCCTACGACCTTAGAAGACACAACGCGTTAAGAATAAGGACGTGACAATTCAACCATCAATAAAAGATAACTAGGGAGTAATAGCATCTAGGTAGACACATTTTTAATCATCATACGAGCACACATCAATTAGACATAGACTACCCCTTAGCTTAGTTAATTAGACTAGATAATAGTAGAGTAATCGGTAGAAATACCACCCCCAAATCCAATACCCCGAGATTCGTACCTTTAAATTTTCTAAAAAATATAAAAAAAGATAAAAAATAATCTTCCTCAACCCCAACCTTAGCGTAGTAATTTCTCACTAGCATTCCTATTTCCCTAGAGAACAATATCAATCATGAGGCTTACCCTAATACTACACTACAACGATTAGGTTCACTGCCTAGGTGGTTGAAAAAGTTTCTCAAAGAAAAGGAAGTTTCCTTTGACCCCGAACACGCGTTGTACGCGTATCATGTCACGAGCGTTTAAGTGTTTGAAAGCTTTTGTGTATGTTATCTTTAGGTACTCAAATGGGTTGATAGGTTCAATTCTTAGAACACCCTGATTCACGAGTATTTGAACGTGTAATGTACTCAGATGGGAATTTAATCTTCAAGATATTTTCATTTATGCACATGTTTTGTTATAAATTTAATTTCATGCAAGAGGAATTGTACTAAATTGGGGAGGATTGTTGGAAATCTATACTACGTATAATGCATCTTGTACCTTTCCTCCTATTAATTTTTTAATATTTCCTAATATAGAATTTTAAGCAAATACAAGTAAAAAAGCATAAGTTACAACTATTTGAAGCACAAATAAAACTAAAAAAACACTATTCAACATATACAATTAATACACTATCTAATTACCCCTTCACCAAAATATACAATCACTTAACCATAATGTATAATCTAATCAAGCTACTGAGCCAAACACTTAAAAATAAAGCCATTAGGCTGGCCGCAGTGGTCGGTCGACCGACCGATTCGGTCGCCATTGCGCCGACCGAGTCACCGCCATTGCAGCCATAAGACTTTCTTTTTTTTGTTTGTTAGGCTCAAAAACGATCTACCTAGACTCAAAAACGAAAAGCAAACTAAACAAGATCTCCCCAACTCACAGTTATAACAAAGATCTACCTAGACTCAAAAACGAAAAAGAAACTAAACAAGATCTCCGTTATTATTATTTCTAAATTAATTATTAAAAAAGTATGGCCGCATAACATCACATTACCAGAACATTCAGTCACGGGGTACTCGCTGCCGCATCACGCGGGTACCCTGCTAGTTTAATTCAATTGAGGGATATGATCATACTTGAAAATGGGTTTGGATGTACGGAGTGTACACCTATTAAGTCCCTGATTACCCTGACTTTAATAGTGGTTCAGCGTGTTACTACTGTTGGCAAAGTTACTACTACTAGTACTAATGTTACTACTGTTGGCAGAGTTACTACTGCTAGTACTAACGTTACTACTGTTGACAGAGTTAATACTGCTAGTACTGCTTAAATTATTTTGTAACTGCTTTAACCTATTAATGGGTAGTTTCAAACTCGTAAGTAAGACCATATTTACTTTGTCTTGTAACCACTATGACTATAATAGAGGAATATTATGAGGAGATTAATTGGCCGATTAATTCTCATAATTCCATTGACTAAGAGTAAATCGATCCTATAAATAGGATACACATCTGCATGGAAATGATGACGAAACATAAACACTTGAAAGCGAACAAGTTCTTGATTTGTGCCTAAAACACAAACACTACTTGGTTTTATCCCATAGAGATATTCGTGTAACCCAGGCATAGGGTCGAATAATTTTTATTGGAAAGTGATAACACGATTTCAAGTGTTATCTGGTAACCATTCATTGGTACATTGTCTGCTATTGATTATCTTCACCATGTTCCGGGCTCTTAACCACCAACAAAAGTCGCCCAAAGTACAATCACATGACATTTGTTAACACTCTATTTGAGTGACTAATCGCCCAAGTCACCTTGTCTATTTTGAGATGTCATGTTTCTTTTTTGTCTAATAAAAAGTGAACAATTTGAGTTACTTGGACATTTAGAGAATTTGCTCGCGTGCTTGAGCATTTGGGCTATGTATAGTCTTTTCTTGTCCGAGTCAACTATGATTGCCTGAAATTACTTAGTGTAATGGAATAATTGTTCTAATCGCATCCATTTTGTAGGTTGTTGAGACTTTCGAACGAATTTTGTAAGGTAATTACTCACGAAGGCGAATGTCATCAGAATTTAGAACAATGTGTTTATTATTATGGTTGTAACATTCATATACGGGGTTTTATTTTTTTCAATCATACGCTAAATATCTCTTTACGCCAAATGTTTCGTTTAATGTCGATGCATCAACTTGTATAGGTTAAAAAGTATCCAAAATTGTTACATTTAGCTGAAAAACTTATGGAATAGGTAAAAGAAGAGAGCACAATTACAACATTACGAATATCTGAAATTCTGAATACTTGTACGATTTCTAGCTTCTTTCTCTTATTTACGATATCTTTTATAGAGATTACGAACCGGTAGAATTTCTTGAAGGGCATTATATCTGCATGTTTAACACTGATGGATCAATAGCTACAAGGTTTGGATCCAAAATTTAAATCATTGGTTTTTAGCTGTAAATCCTAAGGAATAAGTTAAAGCAGAGAGTACTGTTACAAGATATGTTTAATGATTCTGTGGAATACTTAAAATTTGCCTATCTGCTTCTTATTCATCTTCATAAAATCACAACTTATTTTATTTTGTCATGATTTTAATATATAACCTGAATCAGTTTAAAAACATATAAAATAGCTGAAACACTGTAAAAACATACATATAATTACTTATTGATGAGTGTCTAAATACTCATCATTTTTATACTGTTAGAATGCCAAAAACATCTGAAAACACTCAGAAATGCTTCAAAATGATAAAAATATCACAAAACAGTGTTTTATATGTTTTAAATGCAAAAACATCAAAATCTGGTGAAAAACGTATCAAGTTTGCATTATTGGCAGTTTTAGTCCCCCAAGTTTGAAAATTTGTCAAAAATAGTCCCTGGTCATTCCAAAACTTGTAAAATATCACAAAAGGTCCTTAGGGATTCAAAAGTTGTCAAAATTAGTCCTTGAAATTCAAAATTGGAAAATTACAACTTTAGTCCTTCAAGTTTTCAAAATTGTCATAAATGGTCCTTGGATTTATAAAAAATGGAAAATTATAAAAATTGGTCCTTGTACTATTTTAGAATGGCAATAATGGTCCTTGTGTTAACTTTGGAATACTTACAGGTTCAGTCCTTGAAGATTGGTGAAATTACATATTTGGTCCTTATGTATTAAAGCTACAAACCAGACCCTTTATATAATAAACCCAAATCCAATCCTTTAACCCAGCCAAGCCCAACTTATACCCAAGCCCAAGTCAACCCCCCTTGTCCTGGTCAAACCCACACAAACGCGCCTAAATACCAGTGCTACTGTACATCTCCCTCACACCTTGCCTGTAAAACCAAACCACCTGGTTTCATTCCCCCTCCACCTCATCACAGTTATCTAAAACTCTCATCATCACCCCTCTCCACCTCACACACCAGCCTACAACCATTAAATGCATCCCCACCATATGCCTGTCACTGTAGCACTCAAAACCTCTGTTTTTGCTACTAACCCTGCTACTTGGCCTCTAAACCCACCAAACCTTTTCTTTTGTGTCCCCTACTCCTCCACAAACACCCAAACTTCTTTAAATACAAGAAACCTGCCCTTAGCCACGTGTTATACTTTTGGCGCCAAAAGTTAAATCAAAGGCTAGGATATGTTTCAGAGATCCAATGGTGGTGGGAAAAGCTCAGAAGCATGTGGGGAGTCTCAAAAGTCATTATAAAGAAAGAAAGAAGCAGAGATGAAGAGAGTAGTAAAAAAAGTAGTGTAGTTTAGTTTAGAATAGGTCGTTTTAGTTAATTTTTCATTTCCAGTGTTTTTTTTAAGCTCTCAAGTACCTTATTCAAGTGTTTTCAGTGTAAACGAATGTATTTTAGTTAACAATTTCAAGTTTTAATCTAATTTTCAGTTTATGTAATTTTCAACTTCAAAATTCTCAAGATATGCACATGTTGTTACCAGTCATTCTCAAGAACTTGTAAGCTTATATAAGTTCTTAGAAAACCTTTATAAGCTATTAGAAACTTTCAAATTCAGTTTAGAGCTTAAAAAGAAAAATTCACAAAAATTCTACTAAATTAGTTGTAAAAATAAAAAATGTATGGAACTGGAGTTCAAGAACTGAAGCAAGATGGAAGTTGGTTGGAAATGGTTTAGAGGCTTAGTGGTAAGCCTATAGGAGTGTTCTTGATTCCTAGTTCATGATCTTTGGCTGAATACAGTTGTAAGCTATTTTTAAGCATTTCTGCATTTTGTTACGTAAGTAGTTTATAATCTTCAATCTTTGTGTTTTTATGTCTTTAAGCAGTAGTTAAGTGGATATCTATAATAAAATAGTATACTTGTTAGTCATAATTAGTAGTTAATTTAAAATCTCATTTTTACAAATTTTATAGCATATTAGTTAATCCTAAGATTTAAGCTCTTTTCACTGTTGTTTAATACTTATTTAGTATTATTATGTGATAATATAAAGCTTTCAATTATTTTCATGGTCTTAATTCGTGTTATCCTTTGAAAATCTCAAAAACAGTCCTTATAAAGGGGTGTTTGGATTTGATAAGTTGAGCCTGTTAAAGTATATTTGTGTCATTATTCTCTGTTGATTCATGTCATATTAGCTCTAGATAGCTCATTTCTAGCATAAAACTTAGTCCTTATTAGTAAAAAAGGTCAAAATCAATTTAATCTCATCCTTGTAAGTTAACTGTTGGAATTCTTAAGTACAAATCTCATCAAACTAGCTTAAAACTTGATATTGTAGCTTAATCTCATCTTATTTTAGCTTAAAACAACTTATTCAGCTCATAGAATCAGTTACAATCTCATAAAAGTCAAAGTAGTAGTGTAAATTAAAAGTCAAAATTTTCAATAGCCTGTTTTTGAATAAACTTTAGAATTTTAGTGTGTGTTTATTACTAAGATTTAGCTTAAATCCTTTTGGGATATTAAAGTTTAGCTGCTTAAGAAAATTAGAAAAATAGTAGTTCAGTTATAATTAGCTTATAAAGTGCTTTTTCATTAGCTTCTTTTGACCCCTTTTTTAGAAAAACTTGTGCATATTCAATTTTCTTTCTAGTCCACTGTGATAAAATCTCTAGCTCAAACTTAGCTATCTAGTCATTTTCATAAATAGTTGTAGTTTTGAAAAGTGTTTATTTTAGTGTAATTAATAAATTTGTAAAATAAAAATCCAAAAAAAAAAATAGTTGCAAAAAAACGTGACTGGTGGGAATTGAACCTGTGACCTCCTGGTTACACACACAGCGCACACAGCACACACACTCCAACCAACTGCGCCCTTGGGTCTTTCTTGTCATGGTTTGCAATATTAAATATATAACCACATTTAGGCAGTTTAGCTTATACGTTTACTTTAGCTTATTTATGGCTTATTCGAACTAGCTTTTTCCACTTTTGCATTTTTATTAAATTTGTATTAGTATAAAGTAATTTATAAAAAAGTTTCAGATTTTTCTTAATAGTTTAAGTATTTTTAAACATTTAATTAGTGTTTTATAGTAATTAAATCATAATAAAAAAATATAAAAGTCAAAAAAATATAAATCTTTTTTCTAAAATTTTCTTTTATCATATATTTTGTAAGAAAATTAGTTTTACACTCTTAGGCCTTTTATTTCTTAAAATTTACGTTTTTGCTTGCGCTCCAGCTTCATTTTCGTAAATAACGCTCGTTTTCAGTTTAAGTAACGTTTTTAGATAATTTAAGTTTACGTTTTGATTAATATAGTTTATTTAAGTTATTTTATTTTATAAAATCATATAAACGTTCATCGATCTGTAAAAATAGTGATAGCGTTTATTTAATAGATTTTATCTTTTATTTCTTTTAATTTGCATTTAAGTCGCTTTTATTTGTAAATCTTTTCTTTAGATAATTTTCCATCGATATCCTTACTGATTACTATCCTTAGTGATCATTTTATCATCTGAAGTTGTTTTAAAACACCAATTCATCCTCCGTGGGACTTAACGACCCAGGAATTCCCTATATTCCTCTGATCTTAAATTGTATTTGGTGTGTGAACTGTTTTGAGTTTCTTACGGTTGGTCATTCACAAGTGACTAGCTTGCGTGAGATAACTTGACGGTTTTGCACGGATCAAATTTTGGCGCCGCTGCCGGGGAGGCTGTAAGCGTGTTTTAAGCATTTCCAGACCCGTACTTGCACATATACCATCGTTTGTAAACAGTTTTTTTTTGTAAAGTTATCAAAACCAAAAAGTTCATTAACATTTTTCCTAAAGTGTTAACAACACCAAAAACATTTTTTATTCAAGTTTTCAACAAACACAAAATCCAAAAATATTTTCATCCTTTGTTTTTTCAAAATGTTTATTCAAAAATCCAAAAATATCCATCTTTACCCTCTCACATCTTTGATTCTTCATTTCTGACCCTCTAGAACCATTTGATTCTTTCTATGTCTTATCCTTACCCTCTTGATTGTCAATGGTGTGGTGGTCTTTATAATGGTGGTAATTGCCCCAGTTGTAGCATGGTGGAATCAGGAAACGGGTCTGTCTATAACCAGGATCCCTATTCCTACCATAACACGACTGATTTATTCCATCAGCTACCACATTGCGAGACTCAGCAGTTTTACTGTTGTGAGTACTGTGGTGGTTCACATTCCAGTTCTGATTGTCAATCAGGAAACACTCTTGTCTATGAGCAGGTTCCTGATAACAATTATGACTACAACACATACCACTCACAGCCACATCAGTTTTACTGTTGTGAGTATTGTGGAGGTTCTCACTCTAGCTCGGATTGTCAAACAGGGAATCTATTTCCTTGTAACAATTACGACTCTTCGTATCAAGACCAACCTCCACAGTACCAAATGATTCAAGCAACTCCTCATGAAACTACGACAGACCTTCTATTGAAGAGTCTTGAGTTATTAAAAGAACTTAAGGAGGAGTCGGCTATGTCCTCCCAAGATAATCCAAATGAAAAATCCATGGAAGTTTTGTTAGCTGAAGAGCGGGATGCTAAATTAGATTCCCAGATTGCCATTGAAAACACTGTTAGGGAATCAATTGCACTACAAAAAGCATTCAAATCTAGCTCTCAATTCCATTTCATTCCTGATGACGATGATGATGAAGATATCTTTGATATTCTACAATTTTATTCATCAAGTTCATCAGTTGAGATTCCATCCGTGGAAATACAGGGAGAAAAGAATATGACTGAATCACTAGCAGTAGAAATAATGGAACTTGTAGAATCCATAACTGCTAGTCCTTCTCAACTCCCTCAGTCTACTGCTATCGCACCCGAGGTTCACACTCACTCTCTAAACATGGGGGATGAGCTTCTTGATACTGTTCCTGAAAAGGAATCGGACGAATTCATAAAGTCTAGTGTTGAGGACCTTGTCCCAATCCCAAGAGAGTCACAGGGAATTCTCGAGCATTTGTGTGATATCCCTCCTCCTCTTGTCTTCCAAATTAATCATGTTGAGATGTTCTCTGATTCTGATGAGGACATTTCTTTATCTTGTGGAGACATAAGTTATGTGGGAGAATTACCTTCTGAGCTTGTCAGCTTAGGAGAAGAGAATGAAGAAGAAATAATCCAAGACGAAGCTCTTCGTCTTACATTATTGAATGTTAATCTTCTCATTTCTAGAATCGAGGCTTTTGATGAAAAGCCTACTTCATATCCTATCCCCTTTGAGGATAGTAAACTTTTCTTCAATGATTCTATTCCCGAATTGCAAACGTTCCATTTTGATCATATGGAAGAGAAGATTAGTGGTATTACCACTTCTCATTCTCATAATTCTCTCCCCGATTATGAATCATTTACTTTTGATGAGTTCCCCAGTGAACTCAGTCAAATCAATCCTGAATATGAATCATTCTCCTTTGAGGAGTTCTCCTGTGAACTCACTCATATCATATCTCCACCGAAGTATGATAACTTCTACTTTGATCTAGACACACCCGGGATATGTCTAGACCAATTGAGCTTAAAAGATGAAATTCATGAAACCATGAATTCTCCTGTGAGTGATGATGAGTTAATCATGATCTTTATCATGACTTTCTTTCTCTTTTTCACTTATCCCGTAGCTTCTCCTGTTCTTCACTCCTTTGGGAATAAAGACACTATCTTTGACCCCGGCATTTTCATTTATCATTTATGAGCCGGTTCTATGTATATCTCATCGGTGTGGAACTTTCACGTACTTCAATGTTTATCCAAACATCTTGAATGAAAGTCCGATGGAGATTGTCTCTTCCACTTACTTCCCCATGAACAAATTAATTCGGGGTCGAGTCAAGCTAGCGACTCGGTAATCAAAAACAGTAGCATGCTACATGGGTTTTCACCCGTGTGTCCCACCCTAGTGTGGGGGGATGCCCCACATGTTGTATATAGATCTAAAAAAAAAAAAAAAAAAAAAAAAAAAAAAAAAAAAAAAAAAAAAAACTTTGAAAATTGTATATACTAAAAAAGAGAATAATTGTTGTGTTTCCATACTTTGAATATTGAGGACAATATTCATTTCTAAGTGTGGGGGGGAAATTCTGGCGAATCTGATCATAAATGTACCCTTTTAGTCCCTTTTTCCCCCAAAATGGCCAAATTTTAAAAAAATTTTATTTAGTGGAAGTACTATGTACTAAACACAACAAATGGTAATCAGTCCACCATGTCTAACCC
Source organism: Chrysanthemum seticuspe (assembly GCA_019973895.1). Classification (NCBI taxonomy): domain Eukaryota; kingdom Viridiplantae; phylum Streptophyta; class Magnoliopsida; order Asterales; family Asteraceae; genus Chrysanthemum; species Chrysanthemum seticuspe. The sequence goes on along the minus strand of BPTQ01000005.1, from coordinate 336,768,270 downwards.
ACATAAGGATTGGCTAATCCAGGAGCAAACGGCTCTTGGTAAAGATATCTCAAATCCGTTTATGGCTTGCAATTTGCCTAAAATTGTATGGTGTTCAGCTCACCATATCCTAAAAAGTGAAAAGTTGGCTAGCCCGCAAGTTTATGGCTTGTGGTAAAGGCAGTGGAAAAACCATAATTGGTAATCGGCTCACCAAAGATAATATTGATAATTTATCTAAGAGTTGGCTAGTCCAGAGCAAACGGCTTCTGGTAAAGACAAATCAAATCCGTTCACAGCTTATGATTTGCTCAAAATCATTTGGTTATCATTGTACCAAAGTTCTTACTTGAACTTAAACAATTGGCTACTCCAGAAGTAATGGCTTTTGGTAAAGAGATAAAATCCATTAACTTTTCATAAATCATTGCTAGGGACTAGCAATATCTTAGTGTGGGGGATTGATGAGTGTCTAAATACTCATCATTTTTATACTGTTAGAATGCCAAAAACATCTGAAAACACTCAGAAATGCTTCAAAATGATAAAAATATCACAAAACAGTGTTTTATATGTTTTAAATGCAAAAACATCAAAATCTGGTGAAAAACGTATCAAGTTTGCATTATTGGCAGTTTTAGTCCCCCAAGTTTGAAAATTTGTCAAAAATAGTCCCTGGTCATTCCAAAACTTGTAAAATATCACAAAAGGTCCTTAGGGATTCAAAAGTTGTCAAAATTAGTCCTTGAAATTCAAAATTGGAAAATTACAACTTTAGTCCTTCAAGTTTTCAAAATTGTCATAAATGGTCCTTGGATTTATAAAAAATGGAAAATTATAAAAATTGGTCCTTGTACTATTTTAGAATGGCAATAATGGTCCTTGTGTTAACTTTGGAATACTTACAGGTTCAGTCCTTGAAGATTGGTGAAATTACATATTTGGTCCTTATGTATTAAAGCTACAAACCAGACCCTTTATATAATAAACCCAAATCCAATCCTTTAACCCAGCCAAGCCCAACTTATACCCAAGCCCAAGTCAACCCCCCTTGTCCTGGTCAAACCCACACAAACGCGCCTAAATACCAGTGCTACTGTACATCTCCCTCACACCTTGCCTGTAAAACCAAACCACCTGGTTTCATTCCCCCTCCACCTCATCACAGTTATCTAAAACTCTCATCATCACCCCTCTCCACCTCACACACCAGCCTACAACCATTAAATGCATCCCCACCATATGCCTGTCACTGTAGCACTCAAAACCTCTGTTTTTGCTACTAACCCTGCTACTTGGCCTCTAAACCCACCAAACCTTTTCTTTTGTGTCCCCTACTCCTCCACAAACACCCAAACTTCTTTAAATACAAGAAACCTGCCCTTAGCCACGTGTTATACTTTTGGCGCCAAAAGTTAAATCAAAGGCTAGGATATGTTTCAGAGATCCAATGGTGGTGGGAAAAGCTCAGAAGCATGTGGGGAGTCTCAAAAGTCATTATAAAGAAAGAAAGAAGCAGAGATGAAGAGAGTAGTAAAAAAAGTAGTGTAGTTTAGTTTAGAATAGGTCGTTTTAGTTAATTTTTCATTTCCAGTGTTTTTTTTAAGCTCTCAAGTACCTTATTCAAGTGTTTTCAGTGTAAACGAATGTATTTTAGTTAACAATTTCAAGTTTTAATCTAATTTTCAGTTTATGTAATTTTCAACTTCAAAATTCTCAAGATATGCACATGTTGTTACCAGTCATTCTCAAGAACTTGTAAGCTTATATAAGTTCTTAGAAAACCTTTATAAGCTATTAGAAACTTTCAAATTCAGTTTAGAGCTTAAAAAGAAAAATTCACAAAAATTCTACTAAATTAGTTGTAAAAATAAAAAATGTATGGAACTGGAGTTCAAGAACTGAAGCAAGATGGAAGTTGGTTGGAAATGGTTTAGAGGCTTAGTGGTAAGCCTATAGGAGTGTTCTTGATTCCTAGTTCATGATCTTTGGCTGAATACAGTTGTAAGCTATTTTTAAGCATTTCTGCATTTTGTTACGTAAGTAGTTTATAATCTTCAATCTTTGTGTTTTTATGTCTTTAAGCAGTAGTTAAGTGGATATCTATAATAAAATAGTATACTTGTTAGTCATAATTAGTAGTTAATTTAAAATCTCATTTTTACAAATTTTATAGCATATTAGTTAATCCTAAGATTTAAGCTCTTTTCACTGTTGTTTAATACTTATTTAGTATTATTATGTGATAATATAAAGCTTTCAATTATTTTCATGGTCTTAATTCGTGTTATCCTTTGAAAATCTCAAAAACAGTCCTTATAAAGGGGTGTTTGGATTTGATAAGTTGAGCCTGTTAAAGTATATTTGTGTCATTATTCTCTGTTGATTCATGTCATATTAGCTCTAGATAGCTCATTTCTAGCATAAAACTTAGTCCTTATTAGTAAAAAAGGTCAAAATCAATTTAATCTCATCCTTGTAAGTTAACTGTTGGAATTCTTAAGTACAAATCTCATCAAACTAGCTTAAAACTTGATATTGTAGCTTAATCTCATCTTATTTTAGCTTAAAACAACTTATTCAGCTCATAGAATCAGTTACAATCTCATAAAAGTCAAAGTAGTAGTGTAAATTAAAAGTCAAAATTTTCAATAGCCTGTTTTTGAATAAACTTTAGAATTTTAGTGTGTGTTTATTACTAAGATTTAGCTTAAATCCTTTTGGGATATTAAAGTTTAGCTGCTTAAGAAAATTAGAAAAATAGTAGTTCAGTTATAATTAGCTTATAAAGTGCTTTTTCATTAGCTTCTTTTGACCCCTTTTTTAGAAAAACTTGTGCATATTCAATTTTCTTTCTAGTCCACTGTGATAAAATCTCTAGCTCAAACTTAGCTATCTAGTCATTTTCATAAATAGTTGTAGTTTTGAAAAGTGTTTATTTTAGTGTAATTAATAAATTTGTAAAATAAAAATCCAAAAAAAAAAAATAGTTGCAAAAAAACGTGACTGGTGGGAATTGAACCTGTGACCTCCTGGTTACACACACAGCGCACACAGCACACACACTCCAACCAACTGCGCCCTTGGGTCTTTCTTGTCATGGTTTGCAATATTAAATATATAACCACATTTAGGCAGTTTAGCTTATACGTTTACTTTAGCTTATTTATAGCTTATTCGAACTAGCTTTTTCCACTTTTGCATTTTTATTAAATTTGTATTAGTATAAAGTAATTTATAAAAAAGTTTCAGATTTTTCTTAATAGTTTAAGTATTTTTAAACATTTAATTAGTGTTTTATAGTAATTAAATCATAATAAAAAATTATAAAAGTCAAAAAAATATAAATCTTTTTTCTAAAATTTTCTTTTATCATATATTTTGTAAGAAAATTAGTTTTACACTCTTAGGCCTTTTATTTCTTAAAATTTACGTTTTTGCTTGCGCTCCAGCGTCATTTTCGTAAATAACGCTCGTTTTCAGTTTAAGTAACGTTTTTAGATAATTTAAGTTTACGTTTTGATTAATATAGTTTATTTAAGTTATTTTATTTTATAAAATCATATAAACGTTCATCGATCTGTAAAAATAGTGATAGCGTTTATTTAATAGATTTTATCTTTTATTTCTTTTAATTTGCATTTAAGTCGCTTTTATTTGTAAATCTTTTCTTTAGATAATTTTCCATCGATATCCTTACTGATTACTATCCTTAGTGATCATTTTATCATCTGAAGTTGTTTTAAAACACCAATTCATCCTCCGTGGGACTTAACGACCCAGGAATTCCCTATATTCCTCTGATCTTAAATTGTATTTGGTGTGTGAACTGTTTTGAGTTTCTTACGGTTGGTCATTCACAAGTGACTAGCTTGCGTGAGATAACTTGACGGTTTTGCACGGATCACTTATATATTCATTATTGATTCCCAGAATATAACTTACATATAAAGGCATGTATGTTTAACCACTTCGACATAGTATCAACCGTTATGGAAGAGAGTAGTTTGACTACTTCACTTGTACATTATCACATATGGAATTCTAACGGAATATTTTCCTGATTTCAAAACTATGAAGTTATAGTAATATGGAACATTCACACGATCCTTACAACCTCGAGCAAATATTACACTCAACGGCAACTTCTGGTGCAGCGCTGTGAAACTGAGCTGCTGATCGCTGCTGACCTCAATATCTACACCTTGTGGTAGAGAAATATTCCCAATAGTGTATGTTGAGTTTTCCGAACCGACATTAGTCAGCATCCTTGAGTATTCTTTTCTCTCACATCTTTTTAGCTCAACCAAAAAAGATGGATAGTTGAGTTGCGCCTCTGGTATAGTTTCTGAGCACGAAACAGTCTTTTTGACGATAACTTGAACTTGCTTGGGTGTATAGCCTAATCCACACAAATAGGGAATGTAATCATCAGGCTGGATGTCAAAAATAAGCCCTGGATCGTTGGCTTTTGATACTTCTACATGACCAGACCCAATGTCAAAGACGTCTGCAGGAAGGTCTCTTTCATTTATGTTGGGGGTTATCTCCCAGAACAGGGTTAAGACAATCAATGACAGTAGCAATACCACTAGGTGGTTACCGGATATCACTTGGAATCGTGTTATCACTTTCCAAAGTAAACTATTCGACCCTAATGCCTGGGTATCACGAATATCTACTTGGGATAAGACCAAATGTAGTTAGAGAATTAGGCACAATTCTATAACCCTTTCGCTTATAAGTATTTAGTGTTTTCTGTGTTTTATTCATGCATGTTCAGATCTCCTATATATAGGAGGTTACACTTGAGCTATTCCAATGGAATTATGAGTATTAATCTGCCAATTAATAGCCTCATAATTATCCCCATTATAGCCGTTAGTGGTTACATGACCAATTAAACGTGGTCATAAAGAAGTTGTAACTGCCATTTAGCAGTACTTTCCATAAGCAGTACTTTCCACTAGCAGTACTTTCACTTACAGTGGAAATACAGCCTATCAGTGGAAACACTACTTATCAGTACTTTCATAGCATTAGTACTTTCACAGTGCTATCAGTGGAAACACTGCCTATCAGTGGAAGCATTGCTTATCAGTGGAAACCACAAGCAGTACTTTCCACAAGCAGTACTTTCACCAACAGTACTTTCACCAAGCAGTACTTTCACCAGTACTACCAATACAAACCACTATAAGAGTCAGGGTGTTCATGGACCTTATGGGTGTACACTCCGTACCTCCTAACCCATTACAAGGTGTGAACTAATCCCACAAGTGCACTAAATTTTCCAACAATCCTCCCCAAATTTAGTTCACTTCATTTGCATGAAAAATAAACATCAATCAAAACATGTGCATAAATGAAAATGTCCTGAGGATTGAATTTCCATCTTAGTAATTACACGTTCAAATATTCGAGAATCAGGGTGTTCTAAGAATTGAACCCTTCAACCCATTTGAGTACCTGAAGATAACTACACACAAGTTTTCAAACACTTAAAAGCTCCTGACACTATACAAGCCATGTGTCCATATCCAAATTCATAAATGTTGCAAAAGCTAAAAGTCTAAAGCTTCCTGAAGCGGCAAAACTTCAACATTTACATAGGTGGTTCCTCTTTAGTCATGCTCCTGCCAAGCACTTTTTCAAAGAAAATTAACCATTAAGAAGTAAAGACTTCATCCTCCTTTCAGCAGGTTCTGAGCACAACCTTGGGATGTAAATAAAACATGTGCTCCAGTCCACTGAATGTTCAGCTTTCCACATTGAACTCAGCTCCCAAGTTTCCTTAGGAGGGAGTTGGGTGTCCTAGCATTCAGTGACTAAGTTGGACTTAAACCCATCCCTTTAGCAGACTTTATAACCAAGTCTCTAGCCAGACCCTTCGTCAAGTGATCAGCTAAGTTCTGTTGAGATCTCACAAACTCTATAGATACCACCCCATTCATGATAAGCTCACGAATCATGCTATGCCTGACACCTAAGTGTCTAGACTTACCATTGTACATCTGGCTATAAGCCTTAGCCAATGTAGTTGCACTATCACACCGGATAGAAATAGGTGCTATAGGTTTAGGCCACAATGGAATCTCAAGAAGCAAGTTTTTCAACCATTCAGCTTCTTTACCAGCAGCTGCTAGAGCCACAAATTCAGATTCCATTGTTGAACTGGTGATGCAAGTTTGTTTCTTGGATGCCCAAGAAATTGCACCTCCACCAAGTAGGAATACCCAGCCACTAGTAGACGAATTGTCTTCAGTGTTACTGATCCAACTTGCATCAGTGTAACCTTCCAACACTGATGGGTAACCAGTATATGAGAGACTATAATCCATAGTTCTCTTCAAATACTTCAGTACCCTTTGAACTGCTTGCCAGTGATGAGCACTAGGATTACTAGTATACCTGCTCAATTTTCCCACTGCAAAACCAATATCAGGCCTTGTACAAGTCATGGCATACATCAGGCAGCCAATTACCCTAGAATACTCAAGTTGAGATACAGCCTTGCCATGATTAGGCATCAGCTTCTCACAAGTATCCATAGGAGTACTCACTGGAGTACAATCAAAGTAATTGAATTTCCTCAGTACCTTCTCAATATAATGAGACTGAGAGATAGAAATTCTTTTACTTTCATGTTTAATCCTAATACCAAGGATAACATCAGCCTCCCCCATGTCCTTCATGGAGAACCTTGATGACAAAAATTCCTTTGTCAGGTCAACCTGATTTTGGTCAGTGCCAAAGATCAACATGTCATCAACATATAGACAAATGATGACTCCTTTACCAGATTCATCAAATTTGCTATATACACATTTGTCAGCTTGGTTAAGAACATAACCACTAGACAAAACCACTTCATCAAATTTTTGATGCCATTGCTTAGGTGCCTGCTTAAGTCCATAAAGAGACTTAATCAGTTTACACACCTTGTTTTCATTGCCTGGCATGATGAAGCCCTGAGGTTGGTTCATGTAAACCTCCTCTTCCAATTCACCATTCAAGAAAGCTGTTTTCACATCCATCTGATGAATAACTAGATTGTGAATAGATGCCATAGCAATCAGCAGTCTTATGGTACTGATACGAGCCACAGGGGCATAAGTATCAAAATAGTCTATTCCTGACTTTTGATTAAAGCCCTGAATGACTAGTCTAGCCTTGAACTTTTCAATAGTTCCATCTACTTTCATTTTCCTTTTGAAAATCCATTTGCAACCCAGAGGTTTGCAACCAGGAGGTAGATCAACCAACACCCAAGTGTTGTTGCCCATGATGGAATCCATCTCATCATTGATTGCTTCTTTCCAGAAAGCAATGTCCTGGGACTTCATTGCTTCTTCAAATGTTTTGGGGTCATCCTCAACAGTGAAGCAATAGGAGTATTGGTCTGAGACCTCATCCCTAGTACCTTCAACTAAGTATAGTTGAAACTCAGGTCCAAATGACTTTGGAGTCCTGACCCTTTTGCTCTTCCTGAGCACAGGTTCAGGTTGCTGAACCACAACCTCATCAGGGACCACTGATGGTTCATCATCAGGGACCTCTGATACACCAGTGTCATGAGTTCCATTAGGAATCCTCTGACTTGGTCTAGGGACTGATGAGAACCTATTCTCATCAAAGTCTGCATCCCTTGATTCAATTATTGAGTTAACTGAAACATGTTCATTAGGTTCAATAACATAGAACCTAAAAGCCTTGGAATGCTCAGCATATCCAACAAAGATGCAGTCAATGCCTCTTTCACCCAAAGTCTTTAGCTTTGGATCAGGGAGTCTTATAACAGCCCTACAACCCCAAACCTTGAGGTAATTCAGGTTGGGTTTCCTTTTAGGCCAGAGTTCATAAGGGGTAACCTTGTTCCTTTTGTTGGGAACCCTATTTAACAAATAGCAAGCTGTTAGCATAGCTTCACCCCAGAACCCTTGACTCAGTCCTGAATAGGACAACATGGAATTAACCATCTCCTTCAGCACCCTGTTTTTCCTTTCAGAAATACCATTTTGCTGAGGAGTATAGGGAGCAGTAGTTTCATGGATAATACCAACAGACTGAAAGTACTGAGTATCCATGTACTCACCTCCCCTATCAGTCCTTAATCTTTTGATCAAAGACCCAAGTTGTAATTCAACTTCAGTTTTAAACACTTTGAATTTATCTAATGCTTCATCCTTGGTATGTAATAGATAGACATAACAAAATCTAGAAGCATCATCAATAAATGTCACAAAGTACTTCTCATTCCCCAAAGAAGGAGTGGCATGCAAATCACACAGGTCACTGTGTATAAGCTCCAAGACCTTAGTCACACGACTAACACCCTGAAAGGGTTTCTTGGTTATCTTGGTCAACATGCAAGTTTTACACTTTTCAGTGTCCATGTCAAAAGCAGGGATTAAACCATCCCTAGACATATCTTGCATCCTTTTATAGTGAACATGACCAAGTCTAGCATGCCAAAGGTTAGAATCAGTCTGTTCATATGAGGTCACAAAAGCTGAAATAACACTGTCAGTTGTAATATTAAGCCTGAACATTTGATTATATAAATAACCAAAACCAATAAAAACACCATTCTTAGAAAAAACAAATTTATCAGATTCAATAACTTGTTTATATCCATGATTATTCAAAACACTACTTGAAACCAAGTTCTTCCTTATATCAGGAACATGAATAACATTAAACAAAGTTACAATCTTTCCTGAACTAAACCTAAGATCTACACAACCACGACCATGCACCAAGGCTGTTGACTCATTTCCCATGTGAAGAATAGAACCATCATTCAGTGACTCATAAGTCTTGAACCAGCTTCTATCTTTGCACACATGAACTGTTGCACCAGAGTCAACCCACCACGCAACATCATCATCCTGCACATAAAAAGATTCAGATACATATGTAACATAATAAATCTGAAAAGACTTATTAAACATATTCTGACCTTTCAGTGAGTTGGCTGAACCACCACTCCCTGAACTTTTAGTGCCTGATCCATTGGCTTTACCACCAACATTAACACCCTTGCAGTCCCTTTTAATGTGACCAGTCTTGCCACATTTCCAACAAGTAGGTGTTGCCTTCTTGTTAGGATCCGCCCTTGTGTTATCATGATGTTTGCGCTTGCCTTTATTGTCATTGTACCTGGTGGAGTTGTTATGCTCCACCATATTGACAACAGATGGTCCAGTAGCAGTGCTACTCTTTGGCTTGTCATTGTCCTGCACCTTGAGAGATTCCTCAATGTGCAGATGACTGCCCAACTCAACAAGAGTTAACTCCTCCTTCATATGTTTCAAGGTATGCTTGAAATCTTTCCATGAAGGAGGGAGTTTGTCAATGACACAAGAGACTTTGATAGCCTCATCCATGTTCATTTGGTGTTGTGTAAACCTTCCAAGTATTCCAAGAAGTTCATTGTATTGTTCCATAACTGGTCTTGAATAAGTCATTTTGTAATTTGTGAAATTACTAACAAGGAACTTCTTACTTGATGCATCCTCAGCCATATATTTGGCATCCAAGGAATCCCACAGTTCTTTGGAAGATTCAAAGTTCTGATAAATATCAAACAAAGAATCAGACATACCATTCAGAATAAGACCTCTGCATATGTAGTCATCATTCTCCCACTTGCTCCTCCTCCTGATCTGCTCCACAGAAGCATCATCCCCATCATCAGGAATTGGAGTAGTCAGCACATAGACCACACTCATGCTTGACAGCAAGAAGTGCATCTTCTTCTGCCACCTCCTAAAGTCCACCCCTTCAAACTTGTCCAGCTTTGCAAAGTTTGAAGCCATGTGTTTCATTGCAGCAGCAGCCATTGATTATCACTAAATAGTTTACTTTGATTGTTGGGGGTTATCTCCCAGAACAGGGTTAAGACAATCAATGACAGTAGCAATACCACTAGGTGGTTACCGGATATCACTTGGAATCGTGTTATCACTTTCCAAAGTAAACTATTCGACCCTAATGCCTGGGTATCACGAATATCTACGTGGGATAAGACCAAATGTAGTTAGAGAATTAGGCACAATTCTATAACCCTTTCGCTTATAAGTATTTAGTGTTTTCTGTGTTTTATTCATGCATGTTCAGATCTCCTATATATAGGAGGTTACTCTTGAGCTATTCCAATGGAATTATGAGTATTAATCTGCCAATTAATAGCCTCATAATTATCCCCATTATAGCCGTTAGTGGTTACATGACCAATTAAACGTGGTCATAAAGAAGTTGTAACTGCCATTTAGCAGTACTTTCCATAAGCAGTACTTTCGACTAGCAATACTTTCACTTACAGTGGAAATACAGCCTATCAGTGGAAACACTACTTATCAGTACTTTCATAGCATCAGTACTTTCACAGTGCTATCAGTGGAAACACTGCCTATCAGTGGAAGCATTGCTTATCAGTGGAAACCACAAGCAGTACTTTCCACAAGCAGTACTTTCCACAAGCAGTACTTTCACCAACAGTACTTTCACCAAGCAGTACTTTCACCAGTACTACCAATACAAACCACTATAAGAGTCAGGGTGTTCATGGAACTTATGGGTGTACACTCCGTACCTCCTAACCCATTACAAGGTGTGAACTAATCCCACAAGTGCACTAAATTTTCCAACAATTTACATTGTAACGGCCATTTAGGCTTACATTGCTTGCTGTGGTCATTATTGCAGATTTTATCGCAGCAGGAGGCCAGTCTGGGTGTGTGCTTTTGAGAAGTGCTGCTACGCCTGCGAGATGAGGACAAGACATTGACGTGCCTGATATGATGTTAAACGTTGCTTGGGTTTCAGTTTTCTTATCAACTGTTTTATGCCAAGACGCAAGAATGTCAACACCAGGTCCAACAATGTCCGGTTTCATTATTCCAGGACTTGCTACATTAGGTCCTCTTGACGAGAAAGCAGTTACCATTAGAGCAGATTTCACATTAAGTACCGTTCCACGTTGAATTATAGTAGCCACAGGGGCTGAAGTCGAGTTCAAATACTTTTTTATCGCAACTCCTTCTCTGTAACCAACATGAGATGAAGGAAGGACTTGAAATTCTACTGCTACACTATTGCCAGTTATTTTATCATTTGCGATGATCATAGCAGCTCCCCCAGCCTCCTTAACTGCCTCACCCATTTCTCGTCCCACGATAATATAATATGCATCACACAATACTACCTTCCCCTTGACATCAACGTGTTTCAGCGATTCTCTATTTCATGAATAACCCATTTCAGCCGGATAAACAAGGGGCCGGAACTTTGGTTTGTAATTCTTTGGTTGGTATAATGCCTCGCCGTTTAGTATTTTCTTATTCCCGAGAGAAATTGTAGTCCTTATTCTTCTATCTGTTTTACTAGCCCCAACTGTAAGGATCCATGGGGCCTCGTTCTCTAATGATTTATTACGAGGCCCTGAATTACCTGCTGAACAACTCACGAATATCCCTGATTTTATGGCCGTGAAGGCACCTATTGCTATAGAATTGTTATAAAAGGCTAGGGACGGTCCACCTATGGAAATTGAAATAACATCAGCACTATCTTCAATAGCTGTGTCCATTCCCGCTAATATATCACTATCATAGCAACCAATGTTTCCACACACTTTATACATGGCCAAGTGTGCATGTGGCGCCATCCCACTTGCAGTCCCATCAGCTTGTTCAAATACATTCGCGTTGTTTACATAATTCCCTGCTGCAGTACTTGAAGTGTGTGTCCCATGGCCCTCCTTATCAATTGCTGTATCGTTACTAACAAAGTTTCGTATTCCGATCAGTTTGTTATTACACCCGGGAACCTCACATTTGCCTTTCCATCGTGACGGTGGAGGCGGAATTCCTTTGTCATTAAACGAAGGATGTCCTGGAGTAATTTCGCTGTCTAGAAGTGCAATTATGATTCCTTTCCCGTAGTGTGAATCTTTCCACAACCCTTTATTTTGGTGCAACCCCATAAACCCGGGTGAATGAGTTGTATGCAATTCATAGTTTCTTTCAGGGCTTACAAACAAGACTCCACCCAAATTCTCCATTACCTTTGCTTGCTCATTCGACATTTTTGCCGCAAATCCTGTAATCACACGGCGGTATGGATAGACCATCTTTGGTTTATCATTAGAGCCAGAAGCTATTTTTGACAAGTACGAGTTATACAATTCTTCAAGCTTGTGTGGCTGAGAAACTTCTTGGCTTTCAGGTAAACTTAAGTGAACAATGAAGGTTTGGAGTTCATCGGATTTGGTAGGAAAGGCGTTAAAAATGGTGGTGCAAGTGAGGATTAGCATAAAATTAATCGTCTTTAGCATCATTTTGTCTCTCACTAGCTAGTTATGATAGTCGTAGTGTTTGAGTATATGTTTCATTTGTTGCTCCTCATGCCTATATATAGATGATCATTGAGGGAGTTACATACGAGAGAGCGAGGTTCATAATCTACCACTAGCACATTTCTTGTCATGCAGACAGTTGTAATATGACATTTCTCATTAACACTTCTGATACACACATTATACTGAATAATAAGGTTACTCAATCACCTGCGTATGGCAAATTAGTTTTTAGCTAGACAGTACTATGTTGCCTAGAAGAGGTTTGTTCTTTGCTACAAGTTTCCTTTGTTTAACAGAATTATTACCTCCACAAAATCCTCCAGTTTTTCATGATTAGTTGCTTCTAGATTCTGAATTACTATTTCTATGACTGATTGTTCTTCTTTGATAAATCTATTATTTTTTTTAGGATCACTTATCTAAAAAGCTGTATAATAATCTCTTATACGTTTTCTTTTATTCAAAAATAACAAGTTTGCACATCCACTACGCAAATGATTTAGAATAGATTATGCGGTAAACATGCATGAAATCACTTTCTGGGCCAGCGATTTTTGTGCAGGATCTTAGCCGGTTAGATATATTAATTTTTTCATATATATAAATTAAGGTTTCCTTCGCCTATATGTTTGTGTAGCAGAAGACGATATGAGCTAAAAGTATGAAATTGAAACAGATGATCGATTTACAAATATATTTATACTTGTTGTTGGGTACGCTTCACAGGTTTAACATCGAGCCACTTTCGTTGCATGACTTGCTTATAATTGACCATGGTATGCGAATGGATTTGAGAGACAAAGTATATGTATACGAGTAGATAAAACCAGAATATGTAAACACAAGATATGATATAAACTTGTAACGAATTTTTGTGATTACAAAAGACTCCAACTAATCCTATTTAAGCATAATGAAACGACACAATCACAAGGATGAACCATTGTGTCGATTCATGGAAATAACTGTTTTTAACCGCCTCTTAACAGGCCCCCAACGAATTTAACTAACAACTAAAGGGGTGTTTGGATCAACCATGACCCAACCCATGTCCACACCCCTTTTGACCCATAATACTAAAACATAAAGTAAATATTGTATCTTTAACATACAAGACATTAAAAAGAAAGTTACATCTCCCTCCAAATTCTTGGATGTTATACGCCTTGCTTCCTTGACCTTTTCCTTCTTCACGTGATGACGATAAAGTCATCACCATTTGATGTGTCATCCTTGCTTCCTTCACTTGTAGCGTTCTCCATGTTACTATCTTCCTTGGCTTCATCTCGAGCAACCTTGCACTTCTTTCTTGGATGTTCTCCTTGTGCGTCCCCTACTTCAATGCCCATCATTGCAACGCCACATGGTTCCTTTTGACCGACCATATTTATCCTTGGCTTCTCCTGTACCGATATTCGTGCCTCCTCGTAGTAAATCTTGACCAACGCTATAAATTCCCTATAGCATTCTTTTACCTCTTGTTCTTTTTCCCGTGCCAATCCCAAAAGTATAGCAACATCACACCACTTGTTGTTGAATGATACGTTCATATAACCGCCCATATCATCCACAAATTTGTACAACCCTAGCAAGTCTACTTTTATTACCCCAATAACCGCGGTAATATTCCCAACACATCTTGGCCTAAGTATCCAAGGTAAAACTATTCCAACAACTCCAAAAACTTCTTTCCCAAAATCTCCCAATTTCTAAACACTAATTTGTCGATTTTAATCAAATCTAAAAAGGACAAAAAACGAGGAAAGGTGTTTACCTTCATATGATATAGTGTTCCGTTTAGACTTAGGTATTCTTCGTCAATGTAATCTTGACTATCCTCCCTATCCATCTCAAACTCTTCCATTCCTTTGATTAAAGAAGACTCGTCACTTGGATCTATTGACTTGTAATATTCCTCCATAAATTCGTGGTGACTCTTGACCATGCTTTCATCACCCATATCCAATGTACCTTCATCCTTGTCGAACATGTATCTTATTCGACATGTACCATTGCCATAAGTCAATACAAAACCTTGATTCTCCAGTTGGTTGATGGTTAAAACATTTAACGTGATCTCCGGTGTATAGAGCACGTTTGGAATCACTAAACCTCCTTCTTTGGTATCTACAACGGCCTCTCCAACTCCATAGGAAACTATACACTTCTTTTCCTTCTCTTCCTTGCCCTCCATCTTAAAGCGATTGATCATTCGACTAAACAAGGTCCTCATAGGACTCATGTGTTTCTTATAGGCTTTACTAACAAACCATATATTATTCCAATTACCTTGGTCCGTTCCCTCGACCATGAAATCCGTTTCAACTTGTACCTTTTCTGTTTCATAGTTGAGTTCTTCATGTGTTCTTGATGTAGTCTTCATGTTGCTTTGATCTTGATCTTTGGTTTTCTTGTTGGTGCACTTCCAATATACGTGACCTTTTTCTTTGCAAATAAAACAACGTGCCCTTTTTTCTTTTCTAGATGTCGTGGGGTTTCCAGGATTTTTGCACAACGGTTGAGTTTTGGATAAAGGTTGGTATTTTGAAAACGGTTGGGACTTAGAGAAGTTATAGGATACAACTTCTTTTAACTTATCCCTTAATAACCGTTTGCCTTCAAGATATAACCGTTTCTTTTGCATCCCTCCTTTTGAACCGTTGGGTGTATAATCCCTTTGCAAAAAAACTTTTGTTTAACGTGACTTTTGCATGCCTTTGAATTGGCTCGTTCCAGGATTCGGAACATGGGCTCTGATACCAATGTTGGGTACGCTTCACAGGTTTAACATCGAGCCACTTTCGTTGCATGACTTGCTTATAATTGACCATGGTATGCGAATGGATTTTAGAGACAAAGTATATGTATACGAGTAGATAAAACAAGAATATGTAAACACAAGATATGATATAAACTTGTAATGAATTGTTGTGATTACAAAAGACTCCAACTAATCCTATTTAAGCATAATGAAACGACACAATCACAAGGATGAACCATTGTGTCGATTCATGGAAATAACTGTTTTTAACTGCCTCTTAACAGGCCCCTAACGAATTTAACTAACAACTAAAGGAGTGTTTGGATCTACCATGACCCAACTCATGTCCATGCTCCTTTTGACCCATAATACTAAAACATAAAGTAAATATTGTATCTTTAACATACAAGACATTAAAAAGAAGGTTATCAGTCTTTAAATCTTTTAATAAGAATTAACTTGTTGATTGCATGGCCTCCTTGTCATCATCTTGGTTGATTCTCCAACAAAGAACCTATTTGTGATCCCCATTAGGATCGGTACTGTTCACAGAACTATCGAGGGTTTACAAGAAGTTTTGGGACAGAACTGTGTTATGCAGCAGAAAGATATACAAGATAGAATATAAGGAACTGAACATATATTATTGATCGGTTGTTGTTGTGATTGAATGTTTACAGAATTGTTCATATATATACTGTATGAAGCGGCACCAATAATTGAGAGTGATACAGTTTCATCAAAAGTAATCGACACAAGTTTTTGAAACATTATAACCATATTCGGTTATAACCCAACCCATATACAAGTTTACATAACTTTACATATATACATAATAAATATATTAATTATATCATTAGTTCTTACATTTCTCCCCTAATGATATAATCAAGTGGTTCTTGATCTTCGAGAGGCTTCACTTCAAATGATGGCAAGGCCATCGTCTTCTTTCTTGATTTTAATTTCTTTGTTGTTTGAGGCGTGCTTGTTTGCTACGTCCATACCTGCAACAGTTGTGCTAACTCGATCAACAAATCCATTTGCTTTATCCTCAAAAGTACCCATTCCAGCGGTGTACTTATTCGACTTCGTGCCATATTCTTGATCTTCAAGAGTACCCATTCCTTCGGTGTACTTGTTCGGCATCTTGTCTTTAGCAAACTCGTAGTAGATATGTGGGAGTAGCAAGTAGTCTTCAAAGATCTTCTTGAAATCTTCATTTTCATAACTTGGAAATCCATAGTACATTGCAATTTCCATCCATTCACCTGCTTGTGATATTTTTTCATAGCCTCCACAATTGTTAACAAGTTTATAAAATTCAAATAATCAAATTTCAATATTCGATATTTTTGGGGGGAGTTTCCCTTCCAAAGTCTTTCTTGCTTGTGTCTCGTGAAACCACTTGAGTGTATCATTGAACTTTCTTGTAAACACCTCCTTGTGTTTGTATGATACCTTATCTATATTCATCAATTCCATGAATTGTATGAATTCTTCAATCTTCTAAACCTTTAGAGATATTATTTCTCCATTAACTTCAATCTGATCATGGCCACTTAGACAATCTTCAATATGTTCACTTTGACTCTTTTTCTCTATTTTACCACTAATGGGATCGAACATGTGAGTGATGTTGCATTTGTCACCCATTATTTCGACTTCAAAACCTTGAAGTATCAACTGCTTCATGCTTAAAACATTTATATTTATTTCGGGTACACAGGAGACATAGGGAATTGTGTAACTAGTGTCTTCTGTTGTTAATTCAATGCCACCAATACCATGTATGTAAAGTAAATTGGACTTGTGTTCTTCAAAAAAGAAACACTCCTTTGTTTTGTAAAAAAGATGTCTAGATGGTGACATATGTTTTGAGATAGTTGAATTAACATACCAGAATTCGTTCCAACAACCATTTTCGGTTCCTAATACCAAGTAGTCTCCAGATATCATGATTCTGTCTCGATAAACTTGGGTATAGGGTTCAAGTGGCTTGAGTTTTCCAATGGTATGTTGGTGATTTTCTTCAGCAAATTCTGCATCATCTTCTTCTATGATCTTGGCTTTTCCCTTTTTCTTCCACAATGGACAATTAGTGACAAAGTGTCCTTGTTCCTGGCACTTGTAGCATCTTATATTCATCAATCTTTCTGCCTTGTTTCACTTTTCTTGTTGCGATTCCAGAATTTCAATCTTGTTGTTGTTTCTTCAAATGTATGTTCTTTAATTTGCATTTGACCCATGAGCCTTCGTCGTCCCTTAGATTAAACCTTTGGCTCTGATACCACTGTTGATTGCATGGCCTCCTTGTCATTATCTTGCTTGATTCTACAACGAAGAACCTATTTGTGATCCCCATTAGGGTCGGTACTGTTCACAGAACTATCGAGGGTTTACAGGAAGTTTTGGGACAGAACTGTGCAGCAGAAAGATATACAAGATAGAATATAAGGACCTAAACATATATTATTGATCGATTGTTGCTGTGATTGAATGTTTACAGAATTGTTCCTATGTATACTGTATGAAGCAGCACCAGTAATTGAGAGTGATATCGTTTCATCAAAAGTAATCGACACAAGTTTTCTAAACATTATAACCATATTTGGCTATAATCCATCTCATATACAAGTTTACAGAACTTTACATATATACATAATAAATATATTAAATACTATTTGGTCCTTAGACTATATTAACTAACTAATTATATCATTAGTTCCAACATAACTAACCTTCCATCAGTGTTTAACTATCCGGATGGCTTATATTCTCAACTATACACATTAAGGTAAAATCACTTGCATATATACAGACTGAAAAAAGAATAGGAAATTTTCACTGTCTTCTGTTTAATTACATAATTCAATGACCGTCAAAGAAACAAATAAGAAAAAATTACATTGACGTCAATATCTAATCAGTAAATACCATATTAGCTTAGTGACAAAAGATATATACATGTACATATATAACTTGAGATAATATCAATCAAGGTATGGTAAATTGCTAAGCGTGCCCTATTTACTATGCCAATGTTCACCACAACATCATTATATAACTTTAAAGGTGAACATTCAGTTGTTGTCCCACATCGTACCTATCGTCATAGACAATTGTCTTCCTACGTAGAGATAAGGCATTTAAGTTTAGTGTAAGTTAAATTTTGCTCCTTATGTTTAGTCTAAAATTTCCCTGATATTAGGATATAATCCTAGTCTCGAAAGTACATAGTTACTTCCCAACATTGCAAAATCCACATGTTGGTGGTCCGTCACCCATAAAAGTTAACCTAAAACTTTTAAGCTAGACAATACGACTAAACATCCAAACACCGTTTTAGAATTTGCTATCAAACTAATGGAAGTGCGTCTAATCAGTGATCATATCATATTTAACCAAACGAAAAACACTTACCAATAAGATACTTACAAATAGCATTTTGCTTTTGCCAAACCAGGTGTGATATTATTGAGTTAACATATGTTAGGTTTCAAGAAAACGCATACCAAGACTATCAAATTTTACATAACGAAATTATATTTTTACTTATTTGAATTTACATAGTGGTAGAAGGCAAACTGAGCAACAAGGTGCGCTGCTAGTATTTTTTGGATTGCAAAACTAAATCTTTTAAAAACAACATATCAAATTTTGAATTCTATAAAGCAGATTCACTGCCTCATTGCTATTTTGTGTCTCTCAAATTACAATATGTGCTGCAATTTTTATGACTTGCTAAATATTTGCTTGTGAGATGGATTGTTTCTGGTACTACATAAACACCATTCTGTTTGAACTATGCGTGCTTGTTCATGTAATTAGCGGACATTGAGTTCATGCTCCAATACAGTTGCAACTGGATTGAATTGAAGAATCCAAATCCATTGAAGATGGTACTTTGAGTAGTGTTGGAGCGAATTATACTCACAACAAGGAAGGTATCATATTGTTGGTATGGTGATCTCATTGCAAGAGCTACAAACACAAAACCAATCAGCAAAGGTTATTCTCATATTTACATACAGCTCTAGAAATAACACATCAAGCTTTTCAACATATCAACTCATTAAGTTTAGATCAAACATATATCTATTTAAAATGCACTAATGGAAGGAAAGATATATACTATCAGAGATTGGCCGGCTCTCGGCCATTGTTGTCCTAGTTAGAACAACCAGGAGTATCATCATACTCTTGAACATATTGCTTTTCTTGATGCTCATGCCATTATTGTTGTTTCTTGTTGTGAAAGTCCTTATACACCAGTTCTGAGTTATATACTTTAGGTTCTTGAAGGGTTCAACAGGTAAATCAAAAAAGAGATCATTGTTATATATTTGTTATGGTACTTATTATTGGTTTAATGGACAATAAATTAATAGACGTGTGTTAGGATCGAACTCGAGACCACGAGATTGCACACTTTGCGTATGAGAATTAAAGTTAATTATTAAATATAAATGTTATATTTATTTATTAATTAAACGAAATAATTATAACGGACGTTAAGTAATTAAGTGTAATGGACTAACGGTCGTTAAATGTAATTGGAAAGGACTAGATGTGAAAATAGAGATCGAGAAGGTTCTAGAAAACCTTAGGGATTACTCCATACGATCGGCTATGGGTTTCCATAACCCAATCCTTAGCTAACTTGGTCACCAAGTTACTTTGGGTATAAATAAAAGGCCTAGGGTCTTAGTTTTTGCATCTATTGTATTCATAACCTAAAACCAAAAGTGTTTGTGTGTTTTTGTGTTTGAAACCGGTCGACCACCTCCCTATGGTGTCGACACATTGCTTTTCCAAATCAAAGTTGTTTTGTTTAATTAAAACTAGCATTCCTTTAATTCGGTATAGTACGTGTGTACAAGAAAGTGGTACTAACACATTATTGTTAGTATTCTTTGATTGAATTACAAAATCGGTAAGGGGTAATTCACATAATCCTATAAACCCTAATTAGGGTTCATCCAATTGCTAGTTTGCGGATTTGATTCTTGTTCGGCTAGAATCAAGAAAGGTACGCATACTTTATGCTTTAGTTAATTAATTATTCATTATACGTTCCTTTACGCTTCCGCATATTTCTTTGATGTTTTATGTGTTTTATATATGATTGTCATGTTATATAATTCCAACAGTGGTATCAGAGCTTGGTTTAATGAGTAATTAATTACTAAACATGTAAAAAACGAATATTGTATGTTGTTTGATATGATTATTCTAGGGTTTTGGTTATGATTATGTAAACCCTAAATTTAGGGTTAGGGCTTTTGCCCTAATTTGGTTTTAAATTTTTTTATGGATCGAATTAAAATTTTTTTATGGGTCGAAAGCCTAAATTTTTTTAGTCGATTGTTTTTAAAAAATTGTTTTAGGGTTTATTATAATTGTTATGTTATCAATATCGAAACCTAGAATTAATATATTTGTTACGTGATATATATCATGAATAAATTGTTATGTGACATGGAATTGCATGCGATCATTGTGACAACGTGAATAAATAGTTATGTTAAATCCATGAAAACGTGCATGTTTGGCATGGATTATTGTCGATATATATAATTAATTGTTAAGTTTTATACACATTGATAACGCTCAGATTGTACATGTTTCTAGTAGCGTTATGTGTGCTTTTGTATATGTTATTCGGTTATATTTACGTGATTTCAGTGCTTAATCGCATCAAAAGATGTTTGTCTAGTGTTTATAACCAAGTGCAGGGAAACGGAAGGAAAAGTAAAGTAATGTTCAACAGTTAGAAGATTCCCATTTCAGTGAAGCATGTCAAGCACAAATCAGTATTTCTAGTACCTTTGAAGACCATAGGGATTGAAGAACCAAGTTCTACAAGACAAAAAGAAGTAAAGATCAATTTTCCGTAACTCAGGGAATCCAACCGGATCGGTTGGAAGCTGACCAAAAAGTGCCAAAGACGCCATCCCAACCGTTCGGTCGCCGCCCGCAACCGGAACGGTTGGTTCCTTGTAGAAGACCAACCAGATCGGTTGGTCATGTAACCGATCCGGTTGGAAGACCTGTATCTGCCAAATCTTCATCACTAAGTTTCCCCTTTGCATCAAAACGATTCTAGGTCCTTCTCTTGGTGTATTCTAGTCCCTTCCTAACTCCTTGGAGGCCAAGTTCAGCAATTAATACCCTAGGCCTTGGAACTAGTATAAATAGAGGCCTTTTGTGAGCATATGAGACACACACTTCAATACAAATCTCTCTACTCATCAAACAAAGCTCTTAAGCTCTCAAATTCGTCCTTAGAAGTCCAGGAAAGTTTGGAGTTTCAGAAGTTCCACATTTGGAGGCCAAATCACCAAGAAGTCTACCCCAATACTTTGGGAATCATTACTTCACCATTTGTAATCTTATTCCAAGCATTGTAAGACTTTTAATCATGGTTTCTAATATTCAAAGTTCTGAGTTTATGTTCATGTTTGCTATGAGTGGCTAGTTTCTTTATACACTTGCTTAAATGATGTTGATTATCATATGATTAGTTAGTGATTGTGTTAACATGTTTTAATTCAATTTCAAGTTGATTCTATGATCCAATTGTGCTAAAGTTTCATAGTGACATTTGTTAATCAAGTTTGACTAGTTGATAGTAATCGTAGAGGTCGAAAGAACTTATTGTTATTCAACTAGTTATAATCATTTTGTCTATGGATGATTGTTTTTACCCATTATTCTTGATTAAACAAAGGAACTAAGGTGTGGTTGTAATAAAAACGCTTTTTGATTATCAAATTGGATTGATTGGAAACATCTAAAAGGTCGTAAGATTAGTTGTTGAGAATCAATTGTAGCCTTTTGTCTATAATCGGTTACCTTTTGTATTGACCATTTCTTAAGCAATTTGATGAAACAAGTGGATGTTTTTGTGTTTAAGTTTATGAAAGTGAACTTATGAAACTTGAATTGATTGGTTAAACGTAATGCTTGTTTTTATGAACTAAAATCTTGACGAAGGTTTAACTTGTAAGAACAATAGATTAGTACACCAACTAATTATCACAACCAACATGCTAAGAGGTTAACACAATCACATTAATCTAGGATATGAAACTAGTTTAAGCAAGTGTAGTTTTTAATCATCTGAATTTCATTATCTCTATTTGCGTTGTTATATGTTTTGGATAGACTCTGTTGATTCAAACTTGTTAATTAGATTCACTCAAATCCCTGCGAACGATCTCGACTTACCTCCATAATCTTGCTATAACAAACGAGTACACTTGCTCGAATGTGTTATTGGTAATTTTGGTAATTCACCTTTTATAAATTTAAAACTTGTACACACGTAGCACATCAAGTTTTTGGCGCCGCTGCCGGGGATTTGATTGTGTTTCAACAAGTTTTGAATCCCCATCAGTCGATTCACTTCAAAAAAAAATTTCTCAGAAGCTTCAACTGATTCGGTTGCCTTACAACCAAACCGGTTACACCTTTAAACTACCCCAAACTGATCTAACCGATCGGTCGCACCTCGCAACCGATCCGGTTACCCCTTCTGTCTCAGAAAACTGTTTTCGTTGTTTGTCCGTGTGTTTAGATATTGCCTGGATTCTCTAGGACATTGTATGAACACTCGTGTAGCGGGAATAGAACCAATTACACCTCTTACCAACCCCGAACGTTTGATTCGAAGAAGAAGAAGAACACTTTACATACCTTTGGAAAATCGTGTACCAAGAGTACCAAACCCACCATTTGATAACCTCGTAGAAGCCAAAGTTGTTTACAACCCTTTCACCAATTTACCTTTTCCCATGGCGGACGATCAACCCATGTGGGGAACCAACCGAGCCGTAGCACCAACCCCGGTAGTGCTATTGTTGCTGTCAACCTTGGTGAAAACTTCACCGTGAAGGGTAATCATCTTTCCATGATCAAAGACCGTCAATTCGATGGCCGTGCGCGGGCCGATCCGCATAAGCACATTGCCGAATTCATCGAAATTTGCGGCATGTTCCGTTATGGCGACACCGATGTCAATGCCATCAAACTCAAGCTTTTTCCATCATCACTCGCCGGAGATGCTAAAGTATGGTACAATGAATTAATCCCAGGAATTATCAACACTTGGGAGGAGATGAGGCAAGCCTTTGTAAGCCGATTCTTTCCACCTGCCATGTTTGATCGATTAATGGGAGAAATTCGTGCTTTCACACAAAATCCCAACGAATCACTTGTCGAAGCTTGACTTCGGATGAAAGATTTGCTTCGTAGTTGTCATGGACATGGATTATCCAAAGGAACCATTATCCAAATCTTTTACCATGGACTAGACGAAATCTCTCAAGGCATCCTTGATGCTGGAGGAATTTTTATCTATAAGATCCTAACGATGCACACCAATTACTCAAAGATCGAGTACTTCTCAAACTCGATTGGTCCAAAGATTCCAAAACCAAACCTCTTCGAAAAACCGTTGCTTTTGTCGAAAACACCGATACCTCAAAACTCATGGAGAAAATGGAAGCCTTAACCTCAAAAATCGACTCGCAATACAAAGATATGAAGGATGAAGTGAAGGAAATGCAAGACGGATGCAACAATTGTGGAGGAAATCATCCATCGTCCGAGTGCGACGATAAGCCTATGGGTGGACCTAAAGAAAAAGAAGCGAATTATGCCCAAGGAGGATATCGTGGAGGAGGATATCGTAGTAACTATTACGGTCAAAATTCTGGAAATTGGCAAGATCGCCGACCAAGGGATGACAACCGTGATTCTCAACCACGAACTGACAATCCACCACCACAAAACTCTGACAAAAAGATGGAAGACACTGAATTCGAGAAAACCATGAGAGAATTCGTGGCTAATCAAAAATCTGCAAATGATTTTATCAAAAATCAATTTTTCAATCTTAAAGCCAAAGTTGAGCAGGGACAGAAAAATCATCAAGCATCTATCCAAGATCTTGAAAACAAGTTTGGCAGACTTTCTGACCAACATTCCTCTCGACCATCTGGTTCGTTGCCAAGTAACACCCAATCCAACCCAAAACCATCAAATGATAAGACGCACCGTCCACCACAAACGAGAAATGAGCATATCAATGCTGTCTTCACAAGAAGTGGTCTCTCGTACGATCCACCGCCGAATCCCAATGAAAATACTCCTATCACCAAAGATAGTGAGGATGAAGCCGAGGAAACCAACACAACTCAAACCACCAAAAAGAAAACCACCCCATCTGTCAAGGCGTATACACCAAAAATTCCTTATCCTCAACGCCTTAAGAAAGAAAAAATGGAAGAACGTTATAAGAAGTTCATTGAAATAATCAAAGAGGTTAGACTCAATGTTCCTCTCGTTGATGTCTTAGCCGGAATGCCCAATTACGGGAAATTCTTGAAAGAACTTCTTAATAACAAAAGCAAGCTAGAGAAAATATCAGCTACTTTCCTTAACGAAGAATGCTCAGCCATTGTCCAAAACAAGATCCCACCAAAGATCGGAGATCCTGGGAGCTTTCTTATTCCATGTACTTTCGGGAATAATATTAAATGCGATGCTTTAGCCGATCTTGGCGCAAGTATCAATTTGATGCCTTATTCGCTGTATTCCAAGTTATGCAATAACAGCCTAAAACCAACAAAAATGAGCATTCGATTAGCAAATCATTCTTATCAATATCCTGTTGGTATTGCCGAGAATATGCTTGTTCAAGTCGATAAATTCATTTTTTTTTCCGTGGACTTTGTAATCTTAGAAATGGAAGAAGATAGTAAAGTCCCACTCATCTTAGGAAGACCTTTCCTAAATACCGCTGATGCAATCATCAAAGTGAAAGGAAAAGAACTCAACCTTGGAGTTGGAGAAGATCGAATCACCTTTCTAATCGATAAAGCGATACGCTATCCACATTCCAGTGATGATACTTGTTTCAACATCGATGTTATCGATGAAGTCACTGACGAAGAATTGGATGCATTACTTAACGAATCTGATCCATTCATGACTACTTCTAAAAAAATCAATGAAACAGACTTTGACAAAGAGTTTGATGATTTCATGAAAGTAGAATTTGAAGGAGGTAACACGGAAGAGGAAGAAATGGAGGAAGAAAACTTTGAAGAAATAACTTTCAATGACGAGATGCGAATTAAATCCTCTATCGAAGAACCACCCACTGATCTCGTGCTCAAACCTCTCCCTGATCATCTTGAATATGCTTACTTGGAGGAAAACTCACTTCTTCCAGTAGTCATATCTTCATAGCTCGAGGACAATGTGAAAGAAAGTTTAGTTTCTGTCCTTAAAAATCACAAACAAGCTTTCGCTTGGAAAACATCTGATATTCCAGGAATTAGTCCAAATTTCTGCAAACACAAAATCAATTTCGAAGATGGAGTCAAACCTGTGGTAGAACATCAACGTCGACTCAATCCCAACATGAAAGAAGTTGTTAAGAAGGAAATCATAAAACTTCTCGATGCTGGTATCATTTACCCAATTGAGGATAGCCCTTGGGTAAGTCCCGTTCACTGTGTTCCCAAGAAAGGAGAAATGACGGTAGTGACTAATGAACGAAATGAACTAGTTCCAACTAGAACTGTCACTGGCTGGCGCGTTTGTATTGACTATCGGAAATTAAACAAAGCCACCAGAAAATATCACTTTCCACTCCCGTTCATGGATCAAATGCTTGAAAGACTAGCAGGAAATAAATTCTTTTGTTTCCTCGATGGATTTTCAGGATATTTCCAAATTCCAATCAATCCTAACGATCAAGAAAAGACCACTTTCACTTGTCCTTTTGGAACCTACGCATATCGGCGTATGCCTTTTGGTCTTTGTAATGCACCTGCGACTTTTCAAAGGTGTATGATAGCCATATTCCAAGACATGCTCGAAACCTCCATGGAAGTTTTCATGGATGAATTTTCAGTCTTCGGAGACTCATTTGAAGCTTGTCTTTCCAATCTTGATAAAATGCTCGAAAGATGCGAAGCTGCACATCTTGTCCTTAACTGGGAAAAATGTCACTTCATGGTGACCGAAGGAATTGTGCTTGGCCACAAGATCTCCAGTACAGGAATGGAAGTAGACAAAGTAAAAATTGACATTATCACAAAACTTCCACCACCAACTAACGTCAAAGCCGTTAGAAGTTTTCTAGGACATGCCGGTTTTTACCGCCGCTTTATCAAAGGTTTTTCAAAAATATCCTGTCCGATGACAAAACTTCTGAGAAAGAATCTATCTTTGACTTCATTGCTGATTGCATAAAAGCTTTCGAAACGTTGAAATCTCAACTGACTAGTGCTCCGATCATGGTTTCACCTAATTGCTCACTACCTTTTGAGCTTATGTGCGATGCCAGCGATTTTGCTGTTGGAGCCGTCTTAGGCCAACGAGAAGGAAAACAATTTCGGCCCATATATTTTGCTAGCAAGACACTGAATAGTGCTCAGCAAAATTATACCGTCACCGAAAAGGAATTACTGGCCGTAGTTTTCGCATTCGACAAATTCCGATCCTACCTTGTGCTCTCAAAGACAGTCATTTTCACCGATCACTCAACACTCAAATATCTGTTCACCAAGCAAGATGCTAAACCGCGTCTTATTCGATGCATTCTGCTACTCCAAGAATTTGACATCGAAATCAAAGATAAGAAAGGAGCAGAGAATCTAGCTGCTGATCATTTATCTCGTCTTGAAAACCCTGATCTTGAGGAGTTAAAGGAAGAAGAAATCGATGATTACTTCCCCGATGAGACTCTCATGACCGTCGATGGAACTGACGATCCTTGGTTTGCTGACTTTGCAAACTATCTCGCTGGAGGAATTCTCAGAAAAGGTTTAACTCATGCTCAAAGGAGCAAATTCTTTTCGGAACTTAAATACTGTTTTTGGGAAGAGCCATATCTTTTCAAAATGTGTCCTGACGGAATGATCCGAAGATGTGTTTTTGGTTCCGAAACCCGAAAGATTCTTGACGAATGTCATCATGGCTCAACTGGGGGACATTATGGTCCTTCCACCACAGCTAAAAAAGTTTTTGATGCTGGATTCTATTGGCCAATAATATTCAAAGAAGCACACGCTTGCCAAAGAACCACAAATCTTTCACGAAGAGATGAAATGCCATTGACAAGCATCCAAGTGTGTGAAATATTCGATATTTGGGGAATAGATTTCATGGGACCTTTTCCTAAATCCCACAAATACGAATACATTCTCGTTGCTATAGATTACGTGTCCAAATGGGCAGAAGCTGAAGCTTTACCAACAAATGATGCTCGTGTCGTCGTTAATTTCCTCAAAAAGCTTTTTGCTCGTTATGGAATTCCCAAGGCCTTGATAAGCGATCGAGGAACCCATTTCTGTAACCAACAAATGGAGAAAACCATGAAAAGATATGGAGTTCATCATCGATTCGTGACTGCCTATCATCCACAAACCAGTGGGCAAGTTGAAAACACCAACAGAGCTCTCAAAAGAATACTCGAGAAAACAGTGAAGGACAATCCTTCAGTGTGGGTGAAGAAACTTGACAATGCTCTGTGGGCATTTCGTACGGTTTATAAAACTCCAATTGGCACAACTCCTTACAGACTCCTGTATGGAAAGACTTGTCATTTGTCGTTCGCAGTTGAACATCGTGCTTACTGGGCTCTCAGAAACTGTAACACCGATCTCAAAATAGCTGGAGAAAAGAGATTCTTGCAATTGCACGAACTCGAGGAATTAAGACTCCGAGCTTATGAAAATTCCAAACTGTATAAAGCTAGAACAAAAGCTTATCATGACAAAAAGCTAAGAGTTCGAAAAGAATTCAAAGCCGGAGATAAAGTTCTGCTTTTCAACATGAAATTCAAATTCAAAGATCCTAAATTACAACCAAGATTGTTTGGACCATATATCGTTAAACATGGATATCCATCCGGGTATGTCGAACTTTATGACAAACAGGGCGGAAGTTTCATTGTTAATGGGCACCGAATCAAGTTATACTACGATAAGGAGCAAATGAATGAAGTTTCAGTTGCAACAATTTCCCCCGAAAATGAATTCGAAACCATCACCTTTGTAGCACCTTTTCCAGGAAGAATCCCACAAATTGTTCCTTGGAAACCATCTGCTGAGTTCGTCTGGGACGATATTGAAGCTACTGGTGAAGAATTCATGTATATCCTCGAACTTTTCAAAATGTTCAAGGCTGCATCTGTGGCCAAGTGAATTCGGGAAGATTCGAGTCAGGCTGATGACTCGGTAATAAAACAAGCGCTTCTCGGGAGGCAACCCGTGTGTTTCCGATTTGATTGTCTGTGGTCACGCCCCAAAGTTTAAACCTTTGGTTCAACTTAAGTGTGGGGAGGGGGGGTGCCACCTCTTAATAAAACTCTTTTGTTTGTTTATAAGATTTTGTACAGGTAATGATTACTCCAGTGGACGCTAGGAATGAAAAAAAAATTAAGCTGACAAACTCATTGGAATATCTGGTTTCATCTATATTTTCCCTATTTCTATACTTTGAAGTTCGTTTTTCACATTGAGGACAATGTCTAACTTAAGTGTGTGTGTGGGGGGGGGGGTGAATAGGAAAAACTAGAGTTTTCATGCTTAAAATTAAAATTTTGTTTGCCCTTGTGATCTAGTTATTTTTCACACTTTTAGGATTATATATTAGAATAACTGGATCAAACCATTGGTAAAACTGGTAATATTTGAAACTTCGAGATGTGTTCCGATTATTATTGCAATCCATTCTGGGATCGATAAACATTTGCTAGCACAAATTATAGCCCTTACCACTAATTTGTGAGGATTTGAGCCTGTTCTATAAGAAGCATACATCTTTTATGCTTGGATCTTTTGCTATGAGTGTGCCGGTGATTTTATTTATTCTAGAACTTGTACTTGTAAATCATTACCAGACCGCAGTGAGATCGCATTCGTGCGATATAAGTGAATTCATGTGATAAAGAGGCACCTTAGGATTTAACCCAAATGGCCTTCCATTTTTCATATCATGCTATATTAGCTAGCCACACCGGTTAGTTAACCACCTACATGGACCCATTTGTAGTGCTCATTTTTAGCACTAGATACCCTTAGTTACACCCTCTGAGCCATCCTTTTCATTGTTTGCTTCATCCAGAAAATACAAAAAGATTTTACACTTTAAACCTTAGCCTAACCCTTATCAATGTCTAAACGGTTGGTTGCTAGTCACCTGGAAAGTGAAGATTGTTCAAATGATTATGAGTACCACATCTTGTTAGATTGATTGAGCCATTTCATGAGTTTATGTTAAAAAAAATGTTGAAAGTATGAATGTATTAGCCAATGTGCTATGTTCGAAGAAAAAATGTCATGGCAAAGCAAAGCGAAGAGCTGTGGAAATCCGAAGAAAAGAAAATGAAGCTTTAATCATTTATTGGTTCGCGGATTGTTTGGTAGCTAGCAACACGGGTATTAGACTTGATTTTATTTTTATTTCAACACCAATTTCATAAACATTCCCATGCCTTATCCATACCCTTAACCCGAAGCCATAACATTATAACCCGAATAAAAGTCCTCTTTAGATGTTTTTGCTTGGTGCTCACGCCACGTCAGTGGAGTTTTGTTTCTTGTACAAGCTTATGGTAATAATTTAATCATGACTGAGCTATGAGTGTGATTTATCTTGTTACTCCACTAAAATTGAGTGATTGAGTGAATTATATTATGTTCCTTTTTCGTGAGGTGTTTTGAAATGTTAATCATGCAAGAAAATCATTGGATATCGTCAAACATCTTGAAAGTTTCACTTTTATAAAGCATAATTGATGAATCTTCTCCCGTACTTGTACTTGGTTGATTTGCATCAAATCTTTCATAATCATGATCTTGTGCCAGTGGATGTTTTTCCTAGATTTGCTTGAGGGCAAGCAAAGTTTAAGTGTGGGGGAATTTGATAACGCTTAGATTGTACATGTTTCTAGTAGCGTTATGTGTGCTTTTGTATATGTTATTCGGTTATATTTACGTGATTTCAATGCTTAATCGCATCAAAAGATGTTTGTCTAGTGTTTATAACCAAGTGCAGGGAAACGTAAGGAAAAGTAAAGTAATGTTCAACAATTAGAAGATTCCCGTTTCAGTGAAGCATGTCAAGCACAAATCAGTATTTCAAGTACCTTTGAAGACCATAGGGATTGAAGAACCAAGTTCTACAAGACAAAAAGAAGTAAAGATCAATTTTCCGTAACTCAGGGAATCCAACCGGATCGGTTGGAAACTGACCAAAAAGTGCCAAAGACGCCGTCCCAACCGTTCGGTCGCCGCCCGCAACCGGAATGGTTGGTTCCTTGTAGAAGACCAACCGGATCGGTTGGTCATGTAACCGATCCGGTTGGAAGACCTGTATTTGCCAAATCTTCATCACTAAGTTTCCCCTTTGCATCAAAACGATTCTAGGTCCTTCTCTTGGTGTATTCTAGTCCCTTCCTAACTCCTTGGAGGCCAAGTTCAACAATTAATACCCTAGGCCTTGGAACTAGTATAAATAAAGGCCTTTTGTGAGCATATAAGACACACACTTCAATACAAATCTCTCTACTCATCAAACAAAGCTCTTAAGCTCTCAAATTCGTCCTTAGAAGTCCAGGAAAGTTTGGAGTTCCAGAAGTTCCACATTTGGAGGCCAAATCACCAAGAAGTCTACCCCAATACTTTGGGAATCATTACTTCACCATTTGTAATCTTATTCCAAGCATTGTAAGACTTTTAATCATGTTTTCTAATGTTCAAAGTTCTGAGTTTATGTTCATGTTTGCTATGAGTGGCTAGTTTCTTTATACACTTGCTTAAATGATGTTGATTATCATATGATTAGTTAATGATTGTGTTAACATGTTTTAATTCAATTTCAAGTTGATTCTAAGATCCAATTGTGCTAAAGTTTCATAGTGACATTTGTTAATCAAGTTTGACTAGGTGATAGTAATCGTAGAGGTCGAAAGAACTTATTGTTATTCAACTAGTTATAATCATTTTGTCTATGGATGATTGTTTTTACCCATTATTCTTGATTAAACAAAGGAACTAAGGTGTGGTTGTAATAAAAACGCTTTTTGATTATCAAATTGGATTGATTGGAAACATCTAAAAGGTCGTAAGATTAGTTGTTGAGAATCAATTGTAGCCTTTTGTCTATAATCGGTTACCTTTTGTATTGACCATTTCTTAAGCAATTTGATGAAACAAGTGGATGTTTTTGTGTTTAAGTTTATGAAAGTGAACTTATGAAACTTGAATTGATCTTGAATTGATTGGTTAAACGTAATGCTTGTTTTTATGAACTAAAATCTTGACGAAGGTTTAACTTGTAAGAACAATAGATTAGTACACCAACTAATTATCACAACCAACATGTTAAGAGGTTAACACAATCACATTAATCTAGGATATGAAACTAGTTTAAGCAAGTGTAGTTTTTAATCATCTGAATTTCATTATCTCTATTTGCGTTGTTATATGTTTTGGATAGACTCTGTTGATTCAAACTTGTTAATTAGATTCACTCAAATCCCTGCAAACGATCTCGACTTACCTCCATAATCTTGCTATAACGGACGAGTACACTTGCTCGTATGTGTTATTGGTAATTTTGGTAATTCACCTTTTATAAATTTAAAACTTGTACACACGTAGCACATCACACATGTTTATTATTTTGATAAATCTTGAATTAGGGAATACCTCAATAATATTAATGAATCAATTATGTGCAATTTGGTATATTCTAATTATGGCTTACGCAATTGATTCGTCGATGTATGTGGCTCACTTTCAATTGTGCGAGTGAAAGCCCTAGTTAATATATACGTTAATTAACCCATATATTGATTATTAATAGGTTTTATCAAATAAGTTGCATGTGGCTACTTGTTTACATGTATTAATTGTTAGTTATGTGCGCATTGTTTTTTTAGTTATTTATTTTTTATTTGTTTACTTGTTTGTTTATTATGTGAGACAGTTTTAAGCAAAGGGTAATTTTGAATAGAAAAATAATACGGACTAAACAATGGCGAAATTTGATTTGTTTTTGAATAGTTTAATTGATTGATGATTTTGGTACAAAAAGTGAGAACTGCTCACCCAATTTAACGGATTGTGTGGGAAGTACTAGGAGGGGAGTGCATTAAATTGTGACCCTAAAGAAGGAGGTTATTGCTTCAGTGCTGACCGAATTCTCCGCTTGCTTGCGAGTCAAATTGGAGTTACTAAGTTGGCTATGCGTACAAAATCATCTTAAGGGCGAATTAGCTTTAATTCCATGCGCCACTTCGGTGGTAATTACTCGAAACACTAAGTCTTTAGACTTATGCAAAAGTACGGTATAATGGACGATAATTAAAGGTAATGTAACTTATAGGATTTCACAAACACATCAACCCATGATCATATGGGGCGTATACAAGTTTAGAGAGAGAAAGTTCTAGAGAGAGAAAGGGAAGAGAGTTGGGAACTTATGTGAAACAAAAGAAAAATGGTATTGAAGCTCCAACCCTCTATCTTGGGAGGTAGAGGGTATTTATAGTTTTCTTACAAGACTCGCCACCTACGGGCTGTGGATCGGGCATACAGTGGGTAAAGACCCGTCCATCCTCCACGGTGATACTTAACTAAATACTAACTAATATTAAATGACTCCGACTACGAGCTTTCTAACGATTACATATACTTGAGGTGACCGACACTTAAACGACTGGATTTTCTAAATCCTAACAATCTCCCCCTAAGGGAGGTCACCTCAAATTACACAGAATACAAACAGATATTACATTAAGATTGTTCTTGGATTCTTGTTTAAGTTCATTGCTCTGTAGCCCGTAGTCTTTGATTTTTCATGTTTTGCATGTTTGGATAATTCAAGTGGAGGTCTTTAACTGATCCACGTGATGATGAGTTTTGAGCCAGCTTTAAGATCATCAGCAACCATAAATCTCTGACTCTTCCTTTGTAGTGTTGACATTATGTGATGTTGTGACATTGGACCGACATGCTCACATTCTGGATCATGATTTCTTCTCATCAGAGTAGCAGGAAGCTTTAGTTGATTCATGATATTAGCAGCAGCGTAGCAGAAGCATGGAGTGAAAATATCAGAGTCGTTGATGCACTAATCATGATTTCTTTAGAAATAAATGTGTTGTGTGAGCATGCGGCTATGGATTGACCTCTCAATTCTGATCAGCTGCAAACGTTGGGTGTACCTGCATACAACAGTTAGCAATAAAGTGCACAAAAGTGTCTTTGATCACTTTCGTTGAATTGAGGTACATGGCCCATGGTTCCCCGTTGATCAGTACATGCCTATGATCAGGTAGAATTCCTAAGAATCCCCTTGATAGGGTTTCGCAGCTGCTCTAGCTGTTCTCAAACCGGAGCGTCTCAAAGAAGACAACACGGAGTGAGTAAACCAGTGAATTGAGATTCACTGATTGATGAAAAGTGATTTGAAAAACAATCGTGTACTGCTTAATATAAAGTGTTTTGCAATACAACGAAGGTTTTAAGGAAAATCAATTTATCAATCATAAACACCTTTTATTTTGAAATATTAATACACAGTCGATGTGCTAGAGAAAAGAATTTTAAGCACAACGACCGGTTTTTCAAAGGTATCCGTCAATCCATTTCCTGGACCACGGTTGATTCAATATTGAATCGCCCCATCATTTCTATCCAGTTGTCACAAGTTTTGTCTATTGGATAGATCTCACATGTTACCTACCAAGAGCTTGTGTGATGTTGGCTCTAGAAGGCTTTCCATCTTCATTGTGAATATGTTTGCATATCACTCAGATGTTCTGGCAATACCACAAGGATAATGCGTAGGACTCTTAAGATATATTCTCACTTTCCACATTGTGTGAAACAGTGAGTCTTCATTGATTGTGTCCTAGTGAGATTTATTGATGATCTCGTGGCTCTAGACTCAATAGTGC
The DNA here is from genome assembly GCA_019973895.1 of Chrysanthemum seticuspe. NCBI lineage: Eukaryota > Viridiplantae > Streptophyta > Magnoliopsida > Asterales > Asteraceae > Chrysanthemum > Chrysanthemum seticuspe. The sequence continues at coordinate 336,734,178 of BPTQ01000005.1, read as the reverse complement.
ACATTTGGTTCTTATGCCGGAGACTAGGGAGAGGGTCTCCTTCTTCAATATCAACAATCTCTAATAGAAAGTCGATAGATAATGTAGGTTCTCTGTGAGAATGAAACAAGTCCTTTTAAGAGGAACTTGAGTAGCTTGGGAAGTTTAGTGCAGAGCGTCACTGGGTCCATGACGTCTTGTCTTCAATACCGGTGTTACCTTAGTAGCCACCAGTAGCATATGTATTGAACCCGGTTTCTGCCCTAAGGTTGAATTAATGGAGGGCTATTTTTTTCACCCTTTTCACATTTATTTCTTTTTCATTCTTCAACCCCTTCAGTGCTTACTGAGACTTCATTACTAGAACCTTGTTGGGTTTATTCTAGTTTTAGCTCTATCTCAGTCCGCACTCTTCCCATATCTCACTTTTCTCCTTTTTTCATCATACCTAAGGACTCTACACTATCTAGTGGATTGTCCCTGGGTAGATCCTCCGGCTCTGGCAGGATCGTGGGAACGAATACCTAACCTAACCATCCTTATATCACCATTCATAAAGTAAATTTGGTCGGTCTTTTTGGTAGTGTTCATCAGCCATTGGAACTAATTGAAAACCATTTGAAAATCAATCTAGGTACTTGTGATATGTTATCAAAGCATTTTGTACCTGAATTGTTTTTGATATTTTAGAAAAAGGCTCCCCCTCAACATGTGCATCATATGTTTGAAATAATTTTGGCACATGGAGGGAAGAGGAAGAATTCACTTCTTTGATCAATATTTTCTAAAAATATCGACATCACTTTCCCGATCAAAATCAGTGTTTCACATACAGTTAAAGATATTTTCGGGAAAGAATGTGGTTTTCAAAAATTTGCTCCCCCTCAATATGTGCATCTGATTTTGAAATTTTTTAGCACATATTAGGGAAAACCTGCACTTAGAGACAAATCAATCACGATTTAATCCTTATTGGTTTGATGTAGATGCTCCCCCTTAACATGTGCATGGAAAATTTGAAATCGTTTGGCACATGTAGGGAGGAGAGCATGTTAATCACGTATAAAACCATTTATTGAATTATCAGTTTAAATCCAATTTTAAATCACAAATTCTCCCCCGATCACAATTTTCAAATCCTTTGAGATTTGTGATCTCTTATTGATTTAAATTAAATTTTGAGAGCTTTTGAGGAGAATAGTGATTTGCTTTTGAAAGACATTTTAACTGATAAGGATTAGATTTTGAGACTTTAAAATCCATTGATCAATCATGCATACATATCTTTTGAAAACATAACATTAGCCAAGGTCTTGAATCAATTGTATAAAACATTGTTCTTTTTGATTTTCCAAAAGTAGACCTTGCTCTTTATCGTGCCAATTGTTTGAAAAATAGCATTTTTGGTTGAATTGAAATCATTCTCTCCCTCAATTAATGACATGAGTTGTTGATTGAGAGTTAGAGATTTTGACAAAGAATAAGCCCAGATGATTTTCAGAAATAGAGTCCAAGTTATTTTCAAAGCAATTTGTTTTCATTAGATGATAAATATTTTTCAGAAGAATATGTAGAAGGAAAAATATTTTTGAAAGAAACATTTGTCTTTTTGCCGACAAACATTTGGTTTTTAAAATTAGAGCATAGGATTTTAAAACCAGATAAAGCATGCCTTTGTTCTTTCTTTTTAAATACAGGTTACTGTCTGAAATAACAGTAAGCCACCATTTTTCTCCATCCCAATTTTTTTTTTTCATTTTTCATTTTTTTAATAAAAAATTTATTAAAGCAGATCGAACTTCATCTAAAGACCCGTGCCATTCTTTGAATGACAACTCTAAGTCCGTAGATGTTATCGAAATGGGAAAACATGACAAAGGAAATAATATTTTTGGAGTTTTTCAAAATTTTCTAATTTTTATGGGTTTTGGCATTTTATATTTTTCTATTTTCTTTTTGCTGGTTTTATAATTTTGTATTTTGCTTTTTGATAAGATATATACAAAGAAGATAATTTAGATTAAGAGGATGAAGAAATGAGTAGCGAGATAAGGATATCGTTCAGCACGTTGTAGAAGATAGAAATCAACATCTCTTAAACTTTCACCACCAAAGCATTCGAGGCTTCTAAGAAAATTGTTTGAACATGAGCCTTCTAAATGTGAATCTTTGGTAGCTTCCCCCCCAAACCTACAATCTTTGAATTAAGACTATTTCCCCCAGAAGATGAAGTGAAGCAAACAGTCTAATTGTATGAAGCTCAAGAACCCGAAGAAGACGATAACAACGAAGTAACAAGTTAACACGGATCATCTCTGCGTTTATCAAACCCGGAATAAATGATTAAGTTCGATCACATGAACTTGTTGTGCATCCCTGATGTACACGTTACTCTTCGAGTTTGAGCAGTTGTCAATTCAGAGGAATAATATATCAACATCTTTATTTTACAAAGTGCATTCCAGTTATCTTACTTATAACCAATCAGCCCAAGATGTACACTTGTACCC